>JAWPHD010018668.1:0-38833 GCA_037043455.1 Cyrtodaria siliqua
CATGGTGTGCTTCTGATGGTAAGCATATATTATCTATTATTACTGGCCTGTAACTACATGGTGTGCTTCTGATGGTAAGCATATATTATCTATTATTACGGGCCTGTAACTACATGGTGTGCTTCTGATGGTAAGCATATATTATCTTTTATTACGGGCCTGTAACTACATGGTGTGCTTCTGATGTTAAGTATATATTATCTTTTATTACGGGCCTGTAACTACATGGTGTGCTTCTGATGGTAAGCATATATTATCTATTATTACGGGCCTGTAACTACATGGTGTGCTTCTGATGGTAAGCATATATTATCTATTATTACGGGCCTGTAACTACATGGTGTGCTTCTGATGGTAAGCATATATTATCTATAATTACGGGCCTGTAACTACATGGTGTGCTTCTGATGGTAAGCATATATTATCTATTATTACGGATATGTAACTACATGGTGTGCTTCTGATGGTAAGCATATATTATCTATTATTACGGTCCTGTAACTACATGGTGTGCTTCTGATGGTAAGCATATATTATCTATTATTACGGACATGTAACTACATGGTGTGCTTCTGATGGTAAGCATATATTATCTATTATTACGGGCCTGTAACTACATGGTGTGCTTCTGATGGTAAGCATATATTATCTATTATTACGGGCCTGTAACTACATGGTGTGCTTCTGATGGTAAGCATATATTATCTATTATTACGGGCCTGTAACTACATGGTGTGCTTCTGATGGTAAGCATATATTATCTCTTATTACGGGCCTGTTACTACATGGTGTGCTTCTGATGGTAAGCATATATTATCTATTATTACGGACATGTAACTACATGGTGTGCTTCTGATGGTAAGCATATATTATCTATTATTACGGACATGTAACTACATGGTGTTCTTCTGATGGTAAGCATATATTATCTATTATTACGGGCCTGTAACTACATGGTGTGCTTCTGATGGTAAGCATATATTATCTATTATTACGGACATGTAACTACATGGTGTGCTTCTGATGGTAAGCATATATTATCTATTATTACGGACATGTAACTACATGGTGTGCTTCTGATGGTAAGCATATATTATCTATTATTACGGGCCTGTAACTACATGGTGTGATTTTGATGGTAAGCATATATTATCTGTTATTACGGGCCTGTAACTACATGGTGTGCTTCTGATGGTAAGCATATATTATCTATTATGACGGGCCTGTTACTACATGGTGTGCTTCTGATGGTAAGCATATATTATCTATTATTACGGACCTGTAACTACATGGTGTGATTCTGATGGTAAGCATATATTATCTGTTATTACGGGCCTGTAACTACATGGTGTGGTTCTGATGGTAGGCATATATTATCTATTATTACGGGCCTGTAACTACATGGTGTGCTTCTGATGGTAAGCATATAGTTATCTATTATTACTGACATGTAACTACATGGTGTGTTTCTGATGGTAAGCATATATTATCTTTTATTACGGGCCTGTAACTACATGGTGTGCTTCTGATGGTAAGCATATATTATCTGTTATTACGGATATGTAACTACATGGTGTGCTTCTGATGGTAAGCATATATTATCTATTATTACGGGCCTGTAACTACATGGTGTGCTTCTGATGGTAAGCATATATTTTCTATTATTACGGGCCTGTAACTACATGGTGTGCTTCTGATGGTAAGCATATATTATCTATTATTACGGGCCTGTAACTACATGGTGTGCTTCTGATGGTAAGCATATATTATCTCTTATTACGGGCCTGTTACTACATGGTGTGCTTCTGATGCTAAGCATATATTATCTGTTATTACGGATATGTAACCACATGGTGTGCTTCTGATGGTAAGCATATATTATCTACTATTACGGGCCTGTAACTACATGGTGTGCTTCTGAGGGTAAGCATATATTATCTATTATTACGGGCCTGTAACTACATGGTGTGCTTCTGATGGTAAGCATATATTATCTATTATGACGGGCCTGTTACTACATGGTTTGCTTCTGATGGTAAGCATATATTATCTATTATTATGGACATGTAACTACATGGTGTGCTTCTGATGGTAAGCATATATTATCTATTATTACGGGCCTGTAACTACATGGTGTGATTCTGATGGTAAGCATATATTATCTGTTATTACGGGCCTGTAACTACATGGTGTGCTTCTGATGGTAGGCATATATTATCTATTATTACGGGCCTGTAACTACATGGTGTGCTTCTGATGGTAAGCATATAGTTATCTATTATTACTGACATGTAACTACATGGTGTGTTTCTGATGGTAAGCATATATTATCTATTATTACGGGCCTGTAACTACATGGTGTGCTTCTGATGGTAAGCATATATTATCTATTATTACGGATATGTAACTTCATGGTGTGCTTCAGATGGTAAGCATATATTATCTATTATTATGGGCCTGTAACTACATGGTGTGCTTCTGATGGTAAGCATATATTATCTATTATTACGGGCCTGTAACTACATGGTGTGCATCTGATGGTAAGCATATATTATCTATTATTACGGGCCTGTAACTACATGGTGTGCTTCTGATGGTAAGCATATATTATCTCTTATTACGGGCCTGTTACTACATGGTGTGCTTCTGATGGTAAGCATATATTATCTATTATTACGGACATGTAACTACATGGTGTGCTTCTGATGGTAAGCATATATTATCTATTATTACGGGCATGTAACTACATGGTGTGCTTCTGATGGTAAGCATGTATTATCTATTATTACGGGCCTGTAACTACATGGTGTGCTTCTGATGGTAAGCATATATTATCTATTATTACGGACATGTAACTACATGGTGTGCTTCTGATGGTAAGCATTTATTATCTATTATTACGGACATGTAACTACATGGTGTGCTTCTGATGGTAAGCATATATTATATATTATTACGGGCCTGTAACTACATGGTGTGATTCTGATGGTAAGCATATATTATCTGTTATTACGGGCCTGTAACTACATGGTGTGCTTCTGATGGTAAGCATATATTATCTATTATTACGGGCCTGTAACTACATGGTGTGCTTCTGATGGTAAGCATATATTATCTATTATTACGGGCCTGTAACTACATGGTGTGCTTCTGATGGTAAGCATATATTATCTATTATTACTAGGCCTGTAACTACATGGTGTGCTTCTGATGGTAAGCATATATTATCTATTATTACGGGCATGTAACTACATGGTGTGCTTCTGATGGTAAGCATATATTATCTTTTATTACGGGCCTGTAACTACATGGTGTGCTTCTGATGGTAAGCATATATTATCTTTTATTACGGGCCTGTAAATACATGGTGTGCTTCTGATGGTAAGCATATATTATCTATTATCACGGGCCTGTAACTACATGGTGTGCTTCTGATGGTAAGCATATATTATCTATTATTACGGGCCTGTAACTACATGGTGTGCTTCTGATGGTAAGCATATATTGTCTATAATTACGGGCCTGTAACTACATGGTGTGCTTCTGATGGTAAGCATATATTATCTATTATTACGGACATGTAACTACATGGTGTGCTTCTGATGGTAAGCATATATTATCTATTATTACGGGCCTGTAACTACATGGTGTGCTTCTGATGGTAAGCATATATTATCTATTATTACGGATATGTAACCACATGGTGTGCTTCTGATGGTAAGCATATATTATTTATTATTACGGGCCTGTAACTACATGGTGTGCTTCTGATGGTAAGCATATATTATCTATTATTACGGGCCTGTAACTACATGGTGTGCTTCTGATGGTAAGCATATATTATCTATTATGACGGGCCTGTTACTACATGGTGTGCTTCTGATGGTAAGCATATATTATCTATTATTACGGGCCTGTAACTACATGGTGTGCTTCTGATGGTAAGCATATATTATCTATTATTACGGGCCTGTATCTACATGGTGTGCTTCTGATGGTAAGCATATATTATCTATTATTACGGACATGTAACTACATGGTGTGCTTCTGATGGTAAGCAAATATTATTTATTATTACGGACATGTAACTACATGGTGTGCTTCTGATGGTAAGCATATATTATCTATTATTACGGCCTGTAACTACATGGTATGCTTCTGATGGTAAGCATATATTATCTATTATTACGGACATGTAACTACATGGTGTGCTTCTGATGGTAAGCATATATTATCTATTATTACGAGCCTGTAACTACATGGTGTGCTTCTGATGGTAAGCATATATTATCTATTATTACGGGCCTGTAACTACAAGGTGTGCTTCTGATGGTAAGCATATATTATCTATAATTACGGGCCTGTAACTACATGGTGTGCTTCTGATGGTAAGCATATATTATCTATTATTACGGACATGTAACTAAATGGTGTGCTTCTGATGGTAAGCATATATTATCTATTATTACGGGCCTGTCACTACATGGTGTGCTTCTGATGGTAAGCATATATTATCTATTATGACGGGCCTGTTACTACATGGTGTGCTTCTGATGGTAAGCATATATTATCGATTATTACGGGCCTGTAACTACGTGGTGTGCTTCTGATGGTAAGCATATATTATCTATTATTACGGGCCTGTAACTACATGGTGTGCTTCTGATGGTAAGCATATATTATCTATTATTACGGGCCTGTAACTACATGGTGTGCTTCTGATGGTAAGCTTATATTATCTATTATTACGGGCCTGTAATTACATGGTGTGCTTCTGATGGTAAGCATATATTATCTATTATTACGGGCCTGTAACTACATGGTGTGCTTCTGATGGTAAGCATATATTATCTATTATTACGGGCCTGTAACTACATGGTGTGCTTCTGATGGTAAGCATATATTATCTATTATTACGGGCCTGTAACTACATGGTGTGCTTCTGAGAGTAAGCATATATTATCTATTATTACGGACCTGTAACTACATGGTGTGCTTCTGATGGTAAGCATATATTATCTATTATTACGGGCCTGTAACTACATGGTGTGCTTCTGATGGTAAGCATATATGATCTATTATTACGGATATGTAACTACATGGTGTGCTTCTGATGGTAAGCATATATTATCTTTTATTACGGGCCTGTAACTACATGGTGTGCTTCTGATGATGAGCATATATTATCTATTATTACGGGCCTGTTACTACATGGTGTGCTTCTGATGGTAAGCATATATTATCTATTATTACGGGCCTGTAACTACATGGTGTGCTTCTGATGGTAAGCATATATTATCTATTATTACGGGCCTGTAACTACATGGTGTGCTTCTGATGGTAAGCATATATTGTCTATAATTACGGGCCTGTAACTACATGGTGTGCTTCTGATGGTAAGCATATATTATCTATTATTACGGACATGTAACTACATGGTGTGCTTCTGATGGTAAGCATATATTATCTATTATTACGGGCCTGTAACTACATGGTGTGCTTCTGATGGTAAGCATATATTATCTATTATTACGGATATGTAACCACATGGTGTGCTTCTGATGGTAAGCATATATTATCTATTATTACGGGCCTGTAACTACATGGTGTGCTTCTGATGGTAAGCATATATTATCTATTATTACGGGCCTGTAACTACATGGTGTGCTTCTGATGGTAAGCATATATTGTCTATAATTACGGGCCTGTAACTACATGGTGTGCTTCTGATGGTAAGCATATATTATCTATTATTACGGACATGTAACTACATGGTGTGCTTCTGATGGTAAGCATATATTATCTATTATTACGGGCCTGTAACTACATGGTGTGCTTCTGATGGTAAGCATATATTATCTATTATTACGGATATGTAACCACATGGTGTGCTTCTGATGGTAAGCATATATTATTTATTATTACGGGCCTGTAACTACATGGTGTGCTTCTGATGGTAAGCATATATTATCTATTATTACGGGCCTGTAACTACATGGTGTGCTTCTGATGGTAAGCATATATTATCTATTATGACGGGCCTGTTACTACATGGTGTGCTTCTGATGGTAAGCATATATTATCTATTATTACGGGCCTGTAACTACATGGTGTGCTTCTGATGGTAAGCATATATTATCTATTATTACGGGCCTGTATCTACATGGTGTGCTTCTGATGGTAAGCATATATTATCTATTATTACGGACATGTAACTACATGGTGTGCTTCTGATGGTAAGCAAATATTATTTATTATTACGGACATGTAACTACATGGTGTGCTTCTGATGGTAAGCATATATTATCTATTATTACGGCCTGTAACTACATGGTATGCTTCTGATGGTAAGCATATATTATCTATTATTACGGACATGTAACTACATGGTGTGCTTCTGATGGTAAGCATATATTATCTATTATTACGAGCCTGTAACTACATGGTGTGCTTCTGATGGTAAGCATATATTATCTATTATTACGGGCCTGTAACTACAAGGTGTGCTTCTGATGGTAAGCATATATTATCTATAATTACGGGCCTGTAACTACATGGTGTGCTTCTGATGGTAAGCATATATTATCTATTATTACGGACATGTAACTAAATGGTGTGCTTCTGATGGTAAGCATATATTATCTATTATTACGGGCCTGTCACTACATGGTGTGCTTCTGATGGTAAGCATATATTATCTATTATGACGGGCCTGTTACTACATGGTGTGCTTCTGATGGTAAGCATATATTATCGATTATTACGGGCCTGTAACTACGTGGTGTGCTTCTGATGGTAAGCATATATTATCTATTATTACGGGCCTGTAACTACATGGTGTGCTTCTGATGGTAAGCATATATTATCTATTATTACGGGCCTGTAACTACATGGTGTGCTTCTGATGGTAAGCTTATATTATCTATTATTACGGGCCTGTAATTACATGGTGTGCTTCTGATGGTAAGCATATATTATCTATTATTACGGGCCTGTAACTACATGGTGTGCTTCTGATGGTAAGCATATATTATCTATTATTACGGGCCTGTAACTACATGGTGTGCTTCTGATGGTAAGCATATATTATCTATTATTACGGGCCTGTAACTACATGGTGTGCTTCTGAGAGTAAGCATATATTATCTATTATTACGGACCTGTAACTACATGGTGTGCTTCTGATGGTAAGCATATATTATCTATTATTACGGGCCTGTAACTACATGGTGTGCTTCTGATGGTAAGCATATATGATCTATTATTACGGATATGTAACTACATGGTGTGCTTCTGATGGTAAGCATATATTATCTTTTATTACGGGCCTGTAACTACATGGTGTGCTTCTGATGATGAGCATATATTATCTATTATTACGGGCCTGTTACTACATGGTGTGCTTCTGATGGTAAGCATATATTATCTATTATTACGGGCCTGTAACTACATGGTGTGCTTCTGATGGTAAGCCTATATTATCTATTATTACGGGCATGTAACTACATGGTGTGCTTCTGATGGTAGGCATATATTATCTATTATTACGGACATGTAACTACATGGTGTGCTTCTGATGGTAAGCATATATTATCTATTATTACGGGCCTGTAACTACATGGTATGCTTCTGATGGTAAGCATATATTATCTATTATTACGGACATGTAACTACATGGTGTGCTTCTGATGTTAAGCATATATTATCTATTATTACGGGCCTGTAACTACATGGTGTGCTTTTGATGGTAAGCATATATTATCTATTATTACGGGCCTGTAACTACATGGTGTGCTTCTGATGGTAAGCATATATTATCTATAATTACGGGCCTGTAACTACATGGTGTGCTTCTGATGGTAAGCATATATTATCTGTTTTTACGGGCCTGTAACTACATGGTGTGCTTCTGATGGTAAGCATATATTATCTATTATTACGGGCCTGTAACTACATGGTGTGCTTCTGATGGTAAGCATATATTATCTATTATTACGGGCCTGTAACTACATGGTGTGCTTCTGATGGTAAGCATATATTATCTATTATTACTGGCCTGTAACTACATGGTGTGCTTCTGATGGTAAGCATATATTATCTATTATTACGGGCCTGTAACTACATGGTGTGCTTTTGATGGTAAGCATATATTATCTTTTATTACGGGCCTGTAACTACATGGTGTGCTTCTGATGGTAAGCATATATTATCTTTTATTACGGGCCTGTAAATACATGGTGTGCTTCTGATGCGTAAGCATATATTATCTATTATCACGGGCCTGTAACTACATGGTGTGCTTCTGATGGTAAGCATATATTATCTATTATTACGGGCCTGTAACTTCATGGTGTGCTTCTGATGGTAAGCATATATTGTCTATAATTACGGGCCTGTAACTACATGGTGTGCTTCTGATGGTAAGCATATATTATCTATTATTACGGACATGTAACTACATGGTGTGCTTCTGATGGTAAGCATATATTATCTATTATTACGGGCCTGTAACTACATGGTGTGCTTCTGATGGTAAGCATATATTATCTATTATTACGGATATGTAACCACATGGTGTGCTTCTGATGGTAAGCATATATTATTTATTATTACGGGCCTGTAACTACATGGTGTGCTTCTGATGGTAAGCATATATTATCTATTATTACGGGCCTGTAACTACATGGTGCGCTTCTGATGGTAAGCATATATTATCTATTATGACGGGCCTGTTACTACATGGTGTGCTTCTGATGGTAAGCATATATTATCTATTATTACGGGCCTGTAACTACATGGTGTGCTTCTGATGGTAAGCATATATTATCTATTATTACGGGCCTGTATCTACATGGTGTGCTTCTGATGGTAAGCATATATTATCTATTATTACGGACATGTAACTAAATTGTGTGCTTCTGATGGTAAGCATATATTATCTATTATTACGGGCCTGTCACTACATGGTGTGCTTCTGACGGTAAGCATATATTATCTATTATTACGGACATGTAACTACATGGTGTGCTTCTGATGGTAAGCATATATTATCGATTATTACGGGCCTGTAACTACGTGGTGTGCTTCTGATGGTAAGCATATATTATCTATTATTACGGGCCTGTAACTACATGGTGTGCTTCTGATGGTAAGCATATATTATCTATTATTACGGGCCTGTAACTACAAGGTGTGCTTCTGATGGTAAGCATATATTATCTATATTTACGGGCCTGTAACTACATGGTGTGCTTCTGATGGTAAGCATATATTATCTATTATTACGGACATGTAACTAAATGGTGTGCTTCTAATGGTAAGCATATATTATCTATTATTACGGGCCTGTCACTACATGGTGTGCTTCTGATGGTAAGCATATATTATCTATTATTACGGACATGTAACTAAATTGTGTGCTTCTGATGGTAAGCATATATTATCTATTATTACGGGCCTGTCACTACATGGTGTGCTTCTGACGGTAAGCATATATTATCTATTATTACGGACATGTAACTACATGGTGTGCTTCTGATGGTAAGCATATATTATCGATTATTACGGGCCTGTAACTACGTGGTGTGCTTCTGATGGTAAGCATATATTATCTATTATTACGGGCCTGTAACTACATGGTGTGCTTCTGATGGTAAGCATATATTATCTATTATTACGGGCCTGTAACTACATGGTGTGCTTCTGATGGTAAGCTTATATTATCTATTATTACGGGCCTGTAATTACATGGTGTGCTTCTGATGGTAAGCATATATTATCTATTATTACGGGCCTGTAACTACATGGTGTGCTTCTGATGGTAAGCATATATTATCTATTATTACGGGCCTGTAACTACATGGTGTGCTTCTGATGGTAAGCATATATTATCTATTATTACGGGCCTGTAACTACATGGTGTGCTTCTGAGAGTAAGCATATATTATCTATTATTACGGACCTGTAACTACATGGTGTGCTTCTGATGGTAAGCATATATTATCTATTATTACGGGCCTGTAACTACATGGTGTGCTTCTGATGGTAAGCATATATGATCTATTATTACGGATATGTAACTACATGGTGTGCTTCTGATGGTAAGCATATATTATCTATTATTACGGGCCTGTAACTACATGGTGTGCTTCTGATGATGAGCATATATTATCTATTATTACGGGCCTGTTACTACATGGTGTGCTTCTGATGGTAAGCATATATTATCTATTATTACGGGCCTGTAACTACATGGTGTGCTTCTGATGGTAAGCCTATATTATCTATTATTACGGGCATGTAACTACATGGTGTGCTTCTGATGGTAGGCATATATTATCTATTATTACGGACATGTAACTACATGGTGTGCTTCTGATGGTAAGCATATATTATCTATTATTACGGGCCTGTAACTACATGGTATGCTTCTGATGGTAAGCATATATTATCTATTATTACGGACATGTAACTACATGGTGTGCTTCTGATGTTAAGCATATATTATCTATTATTACGGGCCTGTAACTACATGGTGTGCTTTTGATGGTAAGCATATATTATCTATTATTACGGGCCTGTAACTACATGGTGTGCTTCTGATGGTAAGCATATATTATCTATAATTACGGGCCTGTAACTACATGGTGTGCTTCTGATGGTAAGCATATATTATCTATTATTACGGACATGTAACTACATGGTGTGCTTCTAATGGTAAGCATATATTATCTATTATTACGGGCCTGTAACTACATGGTGTGCTTCTGATGGTAAGCATATATTATCTATTATTACGGACATGTAACTACATGGTGTGCTTCTGATGGTAAGCATATATTATCTATTATTACGGACATGTAACTACATGGTGTGCTTCTGATGGTAAGCATATATTATCTATTATAACGGGCCTGTAACTACATGGTGTGCTTCTGATGGTAGGCATATATTATCTATTATTACGGGCCTGTAACTGCATGGTGTGCTTCTGATGGTAAGCATATATTATCTATTATTACGGGCCTGTAACTACATGGTGTGCTTCTGATGGTAAGCATATATTATCTATTATTACGGGCCTGTAACTACATGGTGTGCTTCTGATGATGAGCATATATTATCTATTATTACGGGCCTGTTACTACATGGTGTGCTTCTGATGGTAAGCATATATTATCTATTATTACGGGCCTGTAACTACATGGTGTGCTTCTGATGGTAAGCCTATATTATCTATTATTACGGGCATGTAACTACATGGTGTGCTTCTGATGGTAGGCATATATTATCTATTATTACGGACATGTAACTACATGGTGTGCTTCTGATGGTAAGCATATATTATCTATTATTACGGGCCTGTAACTACATGGTATGCTTCTGATGGTAAGCATATATTATCTATTATTACGGACATGTAACTACATGGTGTGCTTCTGATGTTAAGCATATATTATCTATTATTACGGGCCTGTAACTACATGGTGTGCTTGTGATGGTAAGCATATATTATCTATTATTACGAGCCTGTAACTACATGGTGTGCTTCTGATGGTAAGCATATATTATCTATAATTACGGGCCTGTAACTACATGGTGTGCTTCTGATGGTAAGCATATATTATCTATTATTACGGACATGTAACTACATGGTGTGCTTCTAATGGTAAGCATATATTATCTATTATTACGGGCCTGTAACTGCATGGTGTGCTTCTGATGGTAAGCATATATTATCTATTATTACGGACATGTAACTACATGGTGTGCTTCTGATGGTAAGCATATATTATCTATTATTACGGACATGTAACTACATGGTGTGCTTCTGATGGTAAGCATATATTATCTATTATAACGGGCCTGTAACTACATGGTGTGCTTCTGATGGTAGGCATATATTATCTATTATTACGGGCCTGTAACTACATGGTGTGCTTCTGATGGTAAGCATATATTATCTATTATTACGGGCCTGTAACTACATGGTGTGCTTCTGATGGTAAGCATATATTATCTATTATTACGGGCCTGTAACTACATGGTGTGCTTCTGATGGTAAGCATATATTATCTATTATTACGGACATGTAACTACATGGTGTGCTTCTGATGGTAAGCATATATTATCTATTATTACGGACATGTTACTACATGGTGTGCTTCTGATGATAAGCACATATTATCTATTATTACGGGCCTGTAACTACATGGTATGCTTCTGATGGTAAGCATATATTATCTATTATTACGCACATGTAACTACATGGTGTGCTTCTGATGGTAAGCATATATTATCTATTATTACGGGCCTGTAACTACATGGTGTGCTTCTGATGGAAAGCATATATTATCTATTTTTACGGGCCTGTAACTACATGGTGTGCTTCTGATGGTAAGCATATATTATGTATTATTACGGGCCTGTAACTACATGGTTTGCTTCTGATGGTAAGCATATATTATCTATTATTACGGGCCTGTAACTACATGGTGTGCTTCTGATGGTAAGCATATATTATCTATTATTACGGGCCTGTAACTACATGGTGTGCTTCTGATGGTAAGCTTATATTATCTATTATTACGGGCATGTAACTACATGGTGTGCTTTTGATGGGAAGCATATATTATCTATTATTACGGGCCTGAAACTACATGGTGTGCTTCTGATGGTAAGCATATATTATCTATTATTACGGGCCTGTAACTACATTGTGTGCTTCTGATGGTAAGCATATATTATCTATTATTGCGGGCCTTTTACTTCATGGTGTGCTTCTGATGGTAAGCATATATTATCTATTATTACGGGCCTGTAACTACATGGTGTGCTTCTGATGGTAAGCATATATTATCTATTATTACGGACATGTAACTACATGGTGTGCTTCTGATGGTAAGCATATATTATCTATTATTACGGGCCTGTATCTACATTGTGTGCTTCTGATGGTAAGCATATATTATCTATTATTACGGGCGTGTAACTACATGGTATGCTTCTGATGGTAAGCATATATTATCTATTATTACGGGCCTGTATCTACATTGTGTGCTTCTGATGGTAAGCATATATTATCTATTATTACGGGCGTGTAACTACATGGTATGCTTCTGATGGTAAGCATATATTATCTATTATTACGGACATGTAACTATATGGTGTGCTTCTGATGGTAAGCATATATTATCTATTATTACGGACATGTAACTACATGGTGTGCTTCTGATGGTAAGCATATATTATCTATTATTACGGGCCTGTAACTACATGGTATGCTTCTGATGGTAAGCATATATTATCTATTATTACGGACATGTAACTACATGGTGTGCTTCTGATGGTAAGCATATATTATCTATTATTACGGGCCTGTAACTACATGGTGTGCTTCTGATGGAAAGCATATATTATCTATTATTACGGGCCTGTAACTACATGGTGTGCTTCTGATGGTAAGCATATATTATGTATTATTACGGGCCTGTAACTACATGGTTTGCTTCTGATGGTAAGCATATATTATCTATTATTACGGGCCTGTAACTACATGGTGTGCTTCTGATGGTAAGCATATATTATCTATTATTACGGGCCTGTAACTACATGGTGTGCTTCTGATGGTAAGCTTATATTATCTATTATTACGGGCCTGTAACTACATGGTGTGCTTCTGATGGTAAGCATATATTATCTATTATTACGGACATGTAACTACATGGTATGCTTCTGATGATAAGCATAAATTATCTATTATTGGAGAGCACTGTAATAACAACACATAAAAATATTTTTTTTTAAACTTTAATAAATTGGCAAATATTGGGCGTGGCATGGATTGAATGTTTAACAATTGGGCTGCCGGTAAGCACAAAAGACCATTATGGCAAGCCCTTACAGCAGAAAGCATAAAGCAATAAAGCAAATTAAATATTACAATATTAAGGACATAAATACATGTGCACCAAATTAAATGTTCATTATGAAAGCAACTTTTCTGATAAGCATTTAAGCAAGTGTTGAAAGCACGGTTGATATTCAAGCATAATTACAAGTGCACCGAATTCAATCAATTTAAATGTTTTTTTAGCAATTCGTACGGACAGCAAATTTGTATATAATTTATGTTTAGATTACAATTCAGTCTCTGGGTATACAGGAGCTGAATAAAGTTAAACTGAAACGTATATGTCCTTCCTTTCACACCTTCGCTGCCCGCCGATAATTAAACACTACAACATTTAACACATCAACTAGTTATAGTCCAAAAGTTCCAGCAAGTATATAAGTGCACGTAATGTCCATGCCACGCCAGTAATTGTTGACTAGGTAAGTGGATCCAGATGAAGACAGCAACTGAAATATATAATTCAGAGAAAGCAACATGATCTTGCAACATAAAACACTGCAACATGATCTTGCAACATAAAACACTGTAACGATATTAATTGCAACATAAAAAAGTATCTTTTGAATAGAAGTCTTGACAAATAGCGAAAAGTCTAAAAGAACTTGTAGGCTTCATAACCGCTGCTCCCAACTAAATTCCCTAATGTTTATTTCGCTCTTTGGGGCATATCATTTTATAAGATACTGGGACCATACGCCGTACGACATGGGGAATACATTAAAGAAGGCTAGCTCCATGCCCACCGCCATATGCATGCCATCTTCGGGATGGTTAAAATTGTGTGCGGTTGATTTTATGAATATTAAGTTCTCCTCAACCCGGGGCTAGAGGACGTGAGCGGTAGCTAGCATATCTCACTCCCACTCATGAACAGTCTCAACCAAACCGAGACTGCAATATTTCGTATGTGTCGTGCTCGGCCGTTTCCAAAAGCCCATTATCATACTCTTTTTGTCAATGTGATGACACTAGTGTCGATTTAAATCAATGATCCTGTGGGTCGGGAGGGAGGGAAATTAAGTTTTTAACTGTAAGCTCAAAAAACATCACCATATCTACAATGAACTTGCAATTTGCATACGCCTGGTGGAATAAGATATGATAATTTTTTATTTTAATTTTTTTTTTTTTTTTTTGTTGATTTTTGCATTATCTACGACAACAGCATTATAAAGCGTATAAAAATGAGTCCTGTTTCCCGGAGGCTGTGATATTTCCTCTATCTGACGAACGTCTTGTGTACGGCCTTTTCTGCAACCAATCGAGTCACTCAACGATATGTGACGTCACTGAATAGCTGAACGTACACCCTTTGGATCGGCTGGGAGGCAACCACTGACTTTTCCAGGTGGGATCATCAACCACGTTACCGGCAGAGAACTAACCATCGAACTGTTCGGCTCGCTGTCCACGACTCATTATCCAGTGTGATTATGAAAACAAAAAAGAGGCGTACAATGTATAAACCTAGCACAAATGAGTACAGATGGAGGACAAATGAAAATAAAATCCTAAATAGTAATACCAACTTATTGTAAGAACTGATTGTGCAGACTTCATGTAGATCTAGTCTGTTTATTTTTATTTTATTGATTTTTTTTTATTGATTTTTTGATTTTTTTAAATTTTATTTTTATATTATTAGCATTATTATATATATATATTATTATTATTATATTTATTTAATTATTATTATTACCCCACTATTATTATTATTCCCAACACCCAAAAACTCCCTCAGTCGAAACGCACCGAGACCCATAAAGATGCTGTAGCATTTAGATATGATATACACTTCAGATTCCTTTAGCCAGCCAGTATATTCCCATTGACTGATATATAACCCCCAGAGGGCAAGGCACACTGCCTGTAGTATTTTGGAAGAGATTGAAATCAGTTCACATACGATCATCACTAAATACAGATTCACTATTACAGACGTCTTGTTCTTTTAACACACACATCAAGCGTTGCACTTGCAACAGTCCTAAACATATTCAGTTAAAAAGTAGTCTAGCGAGACGCAACACAACCACATTGTTCTAATTTAGCATATATATAGAAACAGCTGATTGACCCACTTAGCGCGAACATAGATGAGAGTCGCCGATCAGGTTATTTAGTAACAGCGTGGGAATTAACAGCGTGGGGAACGATGACTCACTCCACATTTCGGCAATATTAATTAAATGATTTATGAGAACGTTTATTTAAAATAAATATCAATGAGAAAGGGAATCTCACAGGATATAAACAAAGGAAGAGACGAAATAAAGCTTATGTTAATAAAATTGAAAGAAAAAGTTGGTCTGACGAGAATCGGAAATGGCCGTCAAACAAAGGAAAATAGAAAACGTTATTTGCATCCTGCCACAACATGAACATCTGTATGAATAAATTGAAACGAATACGACCTAATCGAAGCTAAAATCACGAGCAACAGGATTATTACAAAATCATAGATCCTGCGAGTCTAATTTCAAGGAAATTAAGTTTTTAACTGTAAGCTCAAAAAACATCATACCTCTGTTAAAATCTTGACAGCCGGTGTGCATGTAGAAAAATGCACCGTGAAATTTACTCAATCTCAATAATTACCTACAGTTAGTGTTCCTCCAATAACCGTTGACTATAACAGATATTATAGTCAGTATTATTACGGACCTGTAACTACATGGTGTGCTTCTGATTGTAAGCATATATTATCTATTATTACGGACCTGTAACTACATGGTGTGCTTCTGATGGTAAGCATATATTATCTATTATAACGGGCCTGCAACTACATGGTGTGCTTTTGATGGTAAGCATATATTATCTATTATTACGGGCCTGTAACTACATGGTGTGCTTCTGATGGTAAGCATATATTATCTATTATTACTGACATGTAAATATATGGTATGCTTCTGATTGTAAGCATATATTATCTATTATTACGGACCTGTAACTACATGGTGTGCTTCTGATGGTAAGCATATATTATCTATTATTACGGACATGTAAATATGTAACACTACAGCCTTGCCACTGTATTTAACCTAACAGTTACAAATGTAACACACTTGTATTCAAATACACCCCTCTTATAACTGATCATGCAATGGGAGTTTTCTAATACTGTCTTTTAGTTGTTGGTTAATCATCGGAACAGCTGTTATTGTTTACCTGTTCTAAACTATGAATTCTGGGAAGTAAAAGGTATTGCCATATTTGTGGAGACCATTCGCTGAAAGGTCTTGTGGGTAATTTATGCATGCAATGAGGTAATCACCATGGCGTTAACCTGTAGCTACATAGGTCGATGTCCTTATGTGAGGCATGACTAAATGCCGAAAAGCAGTAAGTATAATACTGTGCGCACGAACAGTCTAGGGAGAGTCTAGAGTCGGTGGTTAAAGAGTGAGAGTCAGTTTCAATACTTGTATCCACAAGATGGACCCCCGCAGTCTAATGTAGGGTGTGGGATAAGTAAAACTATACTATGGAAATCAGTATAGTAGTGCAGTCATCGTTACATACTAATAGGAAGATTTGAACATTTGAAAGTCTCTAAATACTTTTATACTTTGTGAACCTAAGACATTTAATAATAGGGACTATTAAGTAGTTAACAAATGGACGTACTAAAAACCACTATACTAAACGGATATGTTTATATATATAACAGGATTATGAATGTGTAATTATTCGGACTGTTTTATATGTACCAATAAATTATGGAAATCACAACGCGAAGGCCGGACCTTGTTATTAAATGTACCAAGCATAGCATACGACCCCGTAGTGCTACAACTACATGGTATGCTTCTGATGGTAAGCATATATTTTCTATTATTACGGGCCTGTAACTACATGGTGTGCTTCTGATGGTAAGCATATATTATCTATTATTACGGGCCTGTAACTACATGGTGTGCTTCTGATGGTAAGCATATATTATCTATTATTACGGACATGTAACTACATGGTGTGCTTCTGATGGTAAGCATATATTATCTATTATTACGGACATGTAACTACATGGTGTGCTTCTGATGGTAAGCATATATTATCTATTATAACGGGCCTGTAACTACATGGTGTGCTTCTGATGGTAAGCATATATTATCTATTATTACGGGCCTGTAACTACATGGTGTGCTTCTGATGGTAAGCATATATTATCTATTATTACGGGCCTGTAACTACATGGTGTGCTTCTGATGGTAAGCATATATTATCTATTATTACGGGCCTGTAACTACATGGTGTGCTTCTGATGGTAAGCATATATTATCTATTATAACGGGCCTGTAACTACATGGTGTGCTTCTGATGGTAAGCATATATTATCTGTTATTACGGACCTGTAACTACATGGTCTGCTTCTGATGGTAAGCGTATATTATCTATTATTACGGGCCTGTAACTACATGGTGTGCTTCTGATGGTAAGCATATATTATCTATTATTACGGGCCTGTAACTACATGGTATGCTTCTGATGGTAAGCATATATTATCTGTTATTACGGACATGTAACTACATGGTATGCTTCTGATGGTAAGCATATATTATCTATTATTACGGGCCTGTAACTACATGTTGTGCTTCTGATGGTAAGCATATATTATCTATTATTACGGGCCTGTATCTACATGGTGTGCTTCTGATGGTAAGCATATATTATCTATTATTACGGGCCTGTAACTACATGGTGTGCTTCTGATGGTAAGCATATATTATCTATTATTACGGGCCTGTAACTACATGGTGTGCTTCTGATGGTAAGCGTATATTATCTATTATTACGGGCCTGTAACTACATGGTGTGCTTCTGATGGTAAGCATATATTATCTATTATTACGGGCCTGTAACTACATGGTATGCTTCTGATGGTAAGCATATATTATCTGTTATTACGGACATGTAACTACATGGTATGCTTCTGATGGTAAGCATATATTATCTATTATTACGGGCCTGTAACTACATGTTGTGCTTCTGATGGTAAGCATATATTATCTATTATTACGGGCCTGTATCTACATGGTGTGCTTCTGATGGTAAGCATATATTATCTATTATTACGGGCCTGTAACTACATGGTGTGCTTCTGATGGTAAGCATATATTATCTATTATTACGGGCCTGTAACTACATGGTGTGCTTCTGATGGTAAGCATATATTATCTATGTTTACGGGCCTGTAACTACATGGTGTGCTTCTGATGGTAAGCATATATTATCTATTATTACGGACATGTAACTACATGGTATGCTTCTGATGGTAAGCATATATTATCTATTATTACGGTCCTGTAACTACATGGTGTGCTTCTGATGGTAAGCATATATTATCTATTATTACAGGCCTGGCGTTTTGTTTTGTTATTTTGCGACAGTTGTCGAGAATGTGTGAAACTATTGTACTGAATTTAGTTAATTTCAGATGAATATATTATTAAAGTATAAATTTTCAGTGTTGACTTGACTTGACTTGGTTTGACTGACTATTGACTTGACTAGACTTGATTTGACTGACTCAACTGCACACCTTACATAACTGGTTTATGATTTGACTTACCAAAACTTGACTTGACTTAATCTTGACTTATACTTGACTCGAACTTGACTTAACTTGACTTGAACTTGACTTAGACTTGACTTGAACTTTACATGAATGTGTGAAACTATTGTATTGAATTTAGTTAATTTCGGATCAGTATACTTAGTAAATTGTATATGGATACATTTTCACTTTGGTCTTGACTTGACTGGACTTGTCTTGACTATTGCTTGACTCGACTAGACTATAATTAACTAGACTTGACTTGACTAGACTAGATTGAATCAGCTGCTGAAAGTCTGCACAACTTGTTTATGACTTGACTCACCATAACTTCCTTATAATAAGTTATTACTTGACTCACCATAATTTGACTTGACTGTACTTGACATGAACATTACAATTTAAATATGAAACACATTTTAGGTAAAGAAAACATAACGCTCAATATAGAAATAACAATACTGATAATTATTTAACTAAAGAAGGAGTTATTAAAGATATACCTTTGTCGTCTCTGTGCAATCCTATACATTTTCGAATTGCCTAGATCTCAATTTGTCGAATCCAGACGTTGTCATACTTTATGCTATAATTTCACAAATAGTCGCCCGATGTGGTCAAATGAGGCCATTTCATGTAGGGTTTTAACGTAAGTTTCTTCAGAAAAGATTTTCGTCGCATGTCGCGGAACTTTTTTTCCTTAAACCAAATCTCATCCAGTTCAGAAGACGCTTGCTCAAATAGCAGCTGATAGATGCAGATTTGTGTTTTCTGAAAAAACAGCCTTCAAAATGGAAACAAGTGAGTTTGAGGATTGTAAAATGGCATCAAGTGTAGATTTTAACAAGTTTTTAATGATTTTACAGTGTAAAATTCACTATGGTGTAAGACATTCGGACTGTATGCTGTACAACAACAACACCTTGGATGGAGTTATGCATAAGAAGTCTGGTTACTCTCAATATGGGAGACAATCCATTCAACTCGGAACAACACACACTCATTTGAACGTTTCCGCACACATGGCAACATATATTTATGTAAAGAGTGTCTCGGGTTTGCTTCGGAACCTTCATGTGAGCTGCCTTGTAATAATAGTTTGTGTCCGAGATATGACCAGCTGAGCTTGGAACCACATCCAACAAACTGTGAGAGAAACAGATGTCTCCACACCACACCGAATCTATACATGGGACTTGGACAGTATCTAGACTGCATGCTTGAGGTAATTATAAGTATTGTTGCTGTAATCAAGTAGTGTATCACATTAGAATCATACCACACCCACTTCAAATGTACAGCATTTATTTGTAATAACTAATCGTAATTAAATCTATTGTTTTTCACTTGTCAGGAATGTCGGCCGCATACAGCCTCACATAAAGTAACCGTACGTTAAGTAATTTATTTGTCACTTTGTCAAGAATGTCAGTTGCATACAACCGCACGCATACGTAAACATAATTCATTCGTCACTTGTCAAGAATTTCGGTCGCAAGCAATCGGACGTTAAAAAAGCTTGCGTTGCGTAAAATAACTTGTTTGTAACTTGTCTAGAAACTCGGTCACTTTCAACTTTATACAACCTTACGCGAAATAACTTTACTTAAAATAATGGAAATTTGTCGCTCGTCAAGAATGTCGGTCACATAGCACAGTCAGCACAGCATACAACCTTGAGTAAAATAACCTTATGTAAAATAATTTATTTCTCACTCGTTAAATAGATTTATGTCGGTCGCATACTGCCTTGCATAAAAAAGCATATGTAAAATAATTTATTTGTCACTTGTCAAGAATGTCGGTTGCATACAACGTCATGGAAAATTTATAACTTTACGTAAAATAATTTATTTTTCAAAAAAGTCAGTCGAGTACGCTTGTCTTCTCTCGTCGTTTCTTGACATTTTGTAAAAGCGTTTTGTTTTGTAATTTTGTGACAGTTGTCGAGAATGTGTGAAACTATTGTACTGAATTTAGTTAATTTCAGATGAATATATTATTAAAGTATAAATGTTCAGTGTTGACTTGACTTGACTTGGTTTGACTGACTAATGACTTGACTAGACTTGATTTGACTGACTCAACTGCACACCTTACATAACTTGTTTATGATTTGACTTACCAAAACTTGACTTGACTTAACTTGACTTGAACTTGACTTGAACTTTACATGAATGTGTGAAACTATTGTATTGAATTTAGTTAATTTCGGATCAGTATACTTAGTAAATTGTATATGGATACATTTTCACTTTGGTCTTGACATGACTTGACTTGATTTGACTATTGCTTGACTCGACTAGACTATAATTAACTATACTTGACTTGACTAGACTGAATCAGCTGCTGAAAGTCTGCACAGCTTGTTTATGACTTGACTCACCATAACTTCCTTATAATAAGTTATTACTTGACTCACCATAATTTGACTTGACTGAACTTGACATGAACTTGACTTGACTTACACACATTATAATTTAAATATGAAACACATTTTAGGTAAAGAAAACATAACACTCAATATAGAAATAACAATGCTGATAATTATTTTACTAAAGAAGGAGTTATTAAAGATATACCTTTGTCGTCTCTGTGCAATCCTATACATTTTCGAATTGCCTAGATCTCAATTTGTCGAATCCAGACGTTGTCATACGTTATGCTATAATTTCACAAATAGTCGCCCGATGTGGTCAAATGAGGCCATTTCATGTAGGGTTTTAACGTAAGTTTCTTCAGAAAAGATTTTCGTCGCATGTCGCGGAACTTTTTTTCCTTCAAGGTCTCACTAAACAGTTATTTCCCTTGCCAGTCACGGTAGGAACTTTCTGGAGCTTAAAAAAAAGATCTGTGTTATTCGGTTCTTGCTTATTTCTTAAAATGTGCAAATATTTTCTCTTTTTTTGTTGCAGGTGACAAGAATGGGACAAGTTCATGATTTCATACAGGTTAGGATATGCCTGAATGTTTCTGAGTCCAGATCTGAGAATCTAATACTGGGTAGTGATACATTTGAAAATGTCATTTGAAATGGACACATTCAAGAGGGTCTCTTCAAACTATTGATATTAAAAAAAAAGCAAATTGGTCAACCCCGTGTTTTTTGTTGGATATTTCGTGCAACAGACATCAAGATTCACAAAGAAAATATTTTTAAGAAAATTCACTACAGTGGTCCAGAGGGGTCCTGCTACATATGCAGAGCTATGTAAAATTAAATGTGTTGTGAGACGTGAAGGCCAGCAGAGCTTATGGGATGGCGAGTTTTCCGTCGTCCATAGGTCGTCCGTCCATCTGTTAACTTTTGCCTTGTGAACACTCTAGGGCCTTCATTATTAATCGAATCTTTACGAAACATTGCCAGTGTCTTTATATCAATGAAAGCGCGGACAAGTTCGAAAACCAGCCGGATCGGATAAATTTCACCGGAGTTATGGTCCTTGTTTTGCTGAAACATGCCATATTAAGCCTTGGGAACACTCTAGCACCTTCATTTATTATTTGATCTTTACCAAACTTGCGCAGATTGTTAATATCAATGAAAGCTCGGACAAATTCGAAAACCAGCCAAATCGGATCAGTAAGACCGGAGTTATGGCCCTTGTTTTTTCTGAAAAAATGCTATTTTCTGCCTTGTGAACGCTCTAACACCTTCATTTATTATTTGATCGTTACTAAACTTGCACAGCTTGTTAATACTAATGATAGCTTAGACAAGTTCGAAAATCAGCTAAATTGGGTCAGTAACACCAAAGTTATGGCCCTTGTTTTTTCTGAAAAATGCAATTTTCTGCCTTGTGAACACTCTAGCACATTCATTTATTATTTGATCTTTACCAAACTTGCACAGGTTGTTAATATCAATGAAAGCTCTGATAAGTTCGAAAACCAGCTAAATCGAATCAGTAACATCGGAGTTATGACCCTTGATTTTTTTGAAAAATGCTATTTTCTGCCTTGTGAACACTCTAGGGCCTTCAATATTAATTGGACCTTTACTTCACTTTGCCAGTGTCTTTATATCAATGAAAGCTCGGACAAGTTCGAAAACCGGCGAGATCGAAATAATTTCACCGGAGTTATGGCCCTTGTTTTGCTGAAAAAATGCCTTTTTATGCCTTGTGAACACCCTAGCACCTTCATTTATTATTTGATCTTTATCAAACTTGCACAGATTGTTAATATCAATGAAAGCTCGGAGTAGTTCGAAAACCAGCTAGATCGAACCATTAACAGCGGAGTTATTGCCCTTGAATTGGTTAAAAATGCTATATTTTGCCTCATTAAGACGATATGGCCTTCACCTTTAATTAAATCTTTACAAAACTTTACCAGATTGTTTATATCAATGAAAGCTCGGATACGTTCAAAAACCAGCTAGATCGGACCATTAACAGCGGAGTTATGGCCCTTGATTTAGTTAAAAATGCTATATTTTGACTCGTTAAGACGATAGAGCCTTCATCTTTCATCCGATCTTTAAGAAATTTTACCAGATTGTTAAGCAGAATGATACTTGTTGACATTGTATGTCCAAGGGACTAAATCCCTACACGGGGAAATATAAGAAATAGAGATAACGTTGATTTTGCTTCGATCTGAGTGACCATATGATTTTTATTTGTAATAGTATTACGTACAGACTATGTACAATATTATCTGACGTGTTGTAATGGTTGTTACTATGATTATTGTTATGATTATTGCAGCAAACCTGTATCAAAATACAACGTCAATCGCTTATCAAGTGAGCCAAGAAGTTGCATGTACAAGCCATGACACGCCAACAATGAGTTCCACCGTAAGTTTTTCATATGTATACGTACTTTCAACAGAGATGCACAAGTCAGAAATGCCACTGGCACGCTATGGCACGCAGAATGATACTTGTTGACATTGTATGTCCAAGGGACGTAATCCCTGTACGGGGAACTATAAGAAATAGAGATAACGTTGATTTTGCTGCGATCTGAGTGACCATATGATTTTTATTGATAATAGTATCACGTATAGAATATTATCTGGCGTGTTGTTTTGGTTATTACTATGGTTATTCTTATGATTATTGCAGCAAACCTGTATCAAGACACAACGTTAATCGCTTATCAAGTGAGCCCAGAATTTGCATGTACAAGCCATGACAAAAATGAGTTCCTCCGTAAGTTTTTCATATGTATACATACTTTCAAAAGAGATGCACACGTCAGAAATGCCTCTGGCACTCTATGGCACGCAGAATGATACTTGATGACATTGTATGTCCAAGGGACGTAATCCCTGTACTGGGAAATAGACGAAATAGAGATAACGTTCATTTTACTGCAATCTGAGTGTCCATATGATTTTTATTGATAATAGAATGACGTATAGACTATGTACAATATTATCTGGCGTGTTGTAATGTTTGTTACTATGATTATTGTTATGATTATTGCAGCAAACCTGTATCAAGACACAACGTCAATCGCTTATCAAGTGAGCCCAGAAGTTGCATGTACAAGCCAGGACATGCCAAAAATGAGTTCCTCCGTAAGTTTTTCATATGTATACGTACTTTCAACAGAGATGCACACGTCAGAAATGCCACTGGCACTCTATGGCACACATAATGGTACTTGTTGACATTGTATGTTTAAAATGTTTACAAACTTTCATTTAACAACATTTATTACCTTTAATTTCTATGTCTCGTCCTGAGACCCCGTGTGGTTGCTCGGGTAGAATACAACCACTGCAAACAGGGTTTTAATCCCTGTGCGGGGAAATATAAGAAATAGAGATAACGTAGATTTTGCTGCGATCTGAGTGACCATATGATTTGTATTTATACTAGTATTACGTATAGACTGTGTACAATATTATCTGGGGTGTTGTAATGGTTGTTACTATGGTTATTGTTATGATTATTGCAGCAAACCTGTATCAAGACACAACGTTAATCGATTATCAAGTGAGCCCAGAAGTTGCATGTACAAGCCATGACACGCCAACAATGAGTTCCACCGTAAGTTTTTCATATGTATACGTACCTTCAACAGATATGCACACTTCAGAAATGCCACTGGCACTCTATGGCACGCAGAATGATACTTGTTGTCATTTTATGTCCAAGGGATTACCCAAGGGATGTCATCCCTGTACGGAAAAATAGAAGAAATAGAGATAACGTTAATTTTGATGCGATCTGAGTATCTATATGATTATTATTTATTATAGTATTACGTATAGAATATGTGCAATATTATATGACGTGTTGTAACGGTTGTTACTATGATTATTGTTATGATTATTGCAGCAAACCTGCATCAAGACACAACGTTAATCGCTTATCAAGTGAGCCTAGAAGTTGCATGTACAAGCCATGACACACCAACAATGAGTTCCACCGTAAGTTTTTCATATGTATACGTACTTTCACCAGAGATGCAGACGTCAGAAATGCCACTGGCACTTTATGGCACGCAGAATGGTACTTGTTGACATTGTATGTCCAAGCGATGTAATCCCTGTACGGGGAAATAGATGAAATAGAGATAACGTTGATTTTGCTGCGATCTGAGTTTCTGTATGATTTTTAATGTCTCGCCTTTTCGAAGAAAAAAAGAGACATAGGTGTTGCTTTTACGGCGGCGGCGTCGGCGGCGTCGGCGGCGTCAACATTTAAGTTTTGCGTTTAGGTCATTTTCTCACAAACTCTATGCACTAGACATTTCAAACTTTGCTTATAGTTGTATCATGGGTGGTACATCGCAACGTGACAAAGCAAATGTGGAAGTGACCTTGACCCTCCAAGCAAAGGGCAGATAACTTACTTATTTTTAGGTTCAAGTTTTGCGTTTAGGTCATTTTCTCACAAACTGTATGCACTAGACCTTTGAAACTTTGCTTATAGTTGTATCATGGGTGGTACATCGCAACGTGACAAAGCAAATGTGGAAGTGACCTTGACCCTCCAAGCAAAGGGCAGATAACTTAATAATTTTTAGTTCAACTTTTGCGTTTAGGTCACTTTTTCGCAAACTGTATGCACTAGACCTTTAAAAATTTGCTTTTAGTTGTATCTTGAGTGGTACATCGCAACGTGACAAAGCAAATGTGGAAGTGACCTTGACCCTCCAAGCAAGGGCAGATAACCTTATAATTTTTACCTTCAACTTTGGCGTTTAGGTCACTTTTTCACAAACTGTATGCACTAAGACCTTTCAAACTTTGCTTATAGTTGTATCTTGAGTGGTACATTGCAACGTGACAAAGCAAATATGGATGTGACCTTCACCATCCAAGCAAAGGGCAGATAACTTTAATTGTTACATTTACATCACTTTCTCATGAACTAGAATTATGCACTAGATGTTTTAAACCTAATTTGTAGTTTAATCTTTGGAAGAAAACATATTCTATTTTGACGTAGTTGTGTCTTCGTTAGTGCATCTTTTTTTTGGATGCTTGGATTTCTTGTATGACCTTGACCTACTTTTTGGAGCTGATGATTTTTAGCTCTACTGGCCAAAGACCTTCATTTTTCATCCGATATTTACCAAACTTTACCAGATTGTTAATATCAATGAAAGCTCGCACAAGCTTGAAAACCAGCCAGATCGGACCAATAACAGCGAAGTTATGGCCCTTGATTTAGTTATAAATGCTATATTCAGCCTCGTTAATACAATAGGGCTTTCATTTTTCATCTGATCTCTACCAAACTTTACCAGATGTTTTGCCTTTTTTTTTATTATTAGTATTTTTTTTTTTAATTAATTTTTTTTTTAATTGTTTTGTTTTAATTATTTCTTTTGTTTGATTTTTTTTTTTAATATTTTTTTTTTTTAATTTTCTTATTTCATTATTTTTTTAATTTTTATTTTTTTAGGTGTTAACGCCATGTTAGTAGGAAGCATTGCTGTGCCTATTGCATTTTTTTCCGGTTCATTGATTTTTGATGGAGTAACAGCCCCTTGACATATTTTTATTTAATTTCTTGATTATTATTATTATTTTTTTTAATTTTCTTATTTCATTATTATTTTTTTTTGAAATTTTTTTTTGGTGTTAACGCCGTGTTAGCAGGAAGCATTGCTGTGCCTCTTGCATTATTTTCCCGGTTCATTGATTTTTGATGGAGTTACAGCCCATTGACATTTTTTTTTAATTTCTTGTCAGCGCTACTCCTCCTAAACGCCTTGTTGGAATTCGACTAAACTTGGCAGGAAGCATCGGTAAGATGTCTTGTTGTGCATATCGCGCTTTTGATCCAGTTTGCTGATTTATGACGGAGTTATGGCACTTTGACATTTTTACTTCAAATTTCTTGTCGGCGCTACTCCTCCTAAACGGCTTGTTGGATTTCTACAAAATTTGGCAGGAAGCCTCAGTATGATGTCTAGTTGTGCAAAGCATGGTATATCAATGAAATTTTGACAAGTTCGAAAACCAGCTAGATCTAGCAAGTAGCGACAGGTTATGGCCCTTGATTTGATGAAAAATGCTATATTGTATTTTTGTATTTTCCTTTGTTAAATCTGTAGTTACTTCATTTTGTATCTGATCTTTACCATATTTGTTTATAATGTTAATATAAACCCTCCCGCCCCCATTTTTATGAAATTTCATTCATAGAAGAAAGTGGGACAAATTACAAAATGCCCATCCCAGACTAGACACAGCAGACATATTGCCCATGATTACCAGGTGAGCGATCTAAGGCCATCATATCCCTGTTGTTTTAGCAATGTTTTAAAAAAACTACTGATGGTAATTTTATGTCGACAACCTTTGATATAAGAGCCGTTTTAGCCAGTAGAGCAAACACAGGCCCTCTTGGGCCTCTTGTTTTTAATAGAATGGCATTTCGTTTTTAAACAAATGCACTTAAATGTCATCTCAGCAAACGATTGTTTTTAATTACTAAAATATTTACAAAATTTAATTTAAGCATCATTGACCTTTTTATTTTTAAGTCCAGGCCCCGTTAGGCGAGACATGTGAATCCACGGATTTCTTGTTGATAATAGTATTACGTATAGACTATGTACAATATTATCTGGCGTGTTGTGATGTTTGTTACTATGATTATTGTTATGATTATTGCAGCAAACTTGTATCAACAAACAAAGTTAATCGCTTATCAAGTGAGCCCAGAAGTTGCATGTACAAGCCATGACACGCCAACAATGAGTTCCACCGTAAGTTTTTCATATGTATACGTACTTTCAACAGATATGCAGACGTCAGAAATGCCACTGGCCCTGTATGGCACGCAGAATGATACTTGTTGACATTTTATGTCCAAGAAACGTAATCTAAGTACGGGGAAATAGAAGAAATAGAGATAACGTTGATTTTGCTGCGATCTGAGTGAGCATATGATTTTTATTTATAATAGTATTACGTATAGACTATGTACAATATTATTTGGCGTGTTGTAATGGTAGTTACTATGGTTATTGTTATGATTATTGCAGCAATCTTGTATCAAGACACAACGTTAATCGCTTATCAAGTGAGCCCAGAAGTTGCATGTACAAGCCAAGGCACGCCAACAATGAGTTCCACTGTAAGTTTTTCATATGTTTACGTACTTTCAACAGAGATGCACACGTCAGAAATGCCTCTGGTACTCTATGGCACGCAGAATGATACTTCATGACATTGTATGTCCAAGGGACGTAATCCCTGGGGAAATAGAAGAAATAGAGATAACGTTGATTTTGCTGCGATCTGAGTGTCCATATGATTTTTATTGATAATAGTATTACGTATAGACTATGTACAATATTATATGGCGTGTTGTAATGGTTGTTACTATGATTATTGTTATGATTATTTTACGATGCACTCTCCAGAATAAATATTATTAATAGGGATAAATTAGACCGTGAGCCATACACTTTTTTGTTACCATCTCAAGGGACAAATTCTTACTAGTACCATGTTATTGATTACCTTTAGAGAAACAAAAAATCCATGATAGCAGTGTGAACAGAGTAGCTGATTCCTGCTATTAGAGTTATCTCCCCCTTTTAAGCAAAACTCTTGTTTCTTTAAAAAAAATAGTTTTCGCTGAAACTAGAAGAGCTACAGGTCTAATATTTTGCATGTAATATACATTTAGGGTCCTCTACCAAGTATTTATAAAATGGTGACCCCAGAGTCAAATATAGCCCAGCGCCGGGGGTAAACATTTTACATAGAGGTATATAGGAAATCTTTAAAAATAAATAATTTTCTCTAAAACTGTAAGAGCTAGAGGTCCCATATTATGCATGAAGCTTAAGCTTATGGTCCACTAGCAAGTGTGTTAAAATGTTGACCCTGGGGTCATATCTGGCTGCGCCCCAGGGGTCATATATTTACATAGAGTCATATAGAAACATCTTTATAATCTATTCTCTAAAAAAAACAAGAGCCAGAGGTCTACTATTTTGCATATTGTATAAGCTTATGGTTCTCTACCAATTTTGTTTGTTCAAATCGTGACTGTGTCCAACTATGGCCCGGTTCTGGGGTCAAAGTTTTACAAAGAGTTATATAGGAAAGTCCATAAAAATATTATTTTTCTGACACTACAAGAGCTAGAGGTCTAATACGATGCATGTATCATAAGAGTATCGATCTCTACCAATTTATTTTGTTCAAATGGTGATCTTATGGTCAAATTCCGCCCGGTTATTGTCCTTTACCAAATAATTTAAATGGTGTCACTTGAATTAAGTCTGGAATCAAATTTGGCTCTGTCCCGGGGGTCACACTTTAACATTGAATTATATAGGAATACATATTCAAACAGCTTCTCTGATACTTCAAAAGCTAAATAATAGTTCCCATGTACCATAAGCTTACGATCCTCTACCTAGTTTGTTCAAATGGCGACAATGTGGTCAACTATGGCCACTACGGGGGTCACAATTTTACAGATTTATATATATAAAGAAATTGTTGTTGTTTCTTAAAACATAAGAGCACTTTGAGACAAGGCGAGTAGGTCTCTTGTTTATGGCTTTAAGTTGTACACTTTTCATAAAATCACTTCAAAAGTTTTAAGCGAACTGACATATATAGAGAATGTCTTTTGATAAGGTATTCCATTATGAAGACTTAACCATGTTTATAAATCGCATATTGAATAAATCCACGAACTAAAATCACAAAGTAGACAACTGCATTTTCAACTAATTGCAAAAAAAAACAGAAAGAAAAAGAAAAGGCATTTTACGGTTTAAGGTGTAACACACCCATTGATTGTTGCATTGAGTTGTGTGTGAATTAAAATTTAAATGCCATGTTGTCATTCATATCTGGGCCCAAATTAAAAATGAATAACTTACATTCTCATCACAAATGACACATATGCTGCCAAAAAATCCACAGAAAAATGGGGGTCATGTATCTTCTAAGAAAGAACTTGTCTCATGAATGAATGGTCCCTTTAAAAACATAAACACTGAGATGCCATAATATTGTATTCATACACTCATTTCCATATAACCAAAATAAATTAAAAACTCACAATTTTAACATGGCAATGCTTGAAAAATGTAACAAATAGATCAACAATGTGATATAAACCAAAAATAGCACTTTAAATTAGTGAAAATGCCTTTTTTTACAAAAAGAAATGAGAATTATTTATTGACGCCATTATGCGAACTACCCCAGGCCGACACTTCCTGTATTGCAATGGGTGTGCTACACCTATAAGAATACTTAACTATGAGTGAATTTTCAAAGCAGCTATTCTGACAAAGCCTAGACTATAATGCATTTCAAGAAAGAAAAGTTGTCGCGAATCGACTAAGAATCGATCAAGATATACGCGTTTCAAAAAAGAAAAGAGCGGTCGGCAGCGTCAAAAATCAGCGTACTTTTTTCAGTTTTAACCTGCCTTAACTGTTTTATAAAATGACATTGGGCATACCTATACTTGATATAATGAATTAAATGCTTCATATAGTCAATAAACATGAATAAATCAAGAGGTTTAGCTACCAAAACTGCTCTTTGAATGCAAAATGTGCTGATTTTCATGCCAGCATCCAATTTTTAAGGCAATTTTTCACTTTTAGTGGCATCATATACCTTAAATTGGTAACACTATGTGAATATACAGGCATCACAAATACTCCTAAATGCAAGTCTGGTACTAGCTTTGTGATTAAAAGCCAAGTTTTAATGACTGGGCAGCATACTCTGCCTTCAGTTATCTCTGAAATTATCTCAGTAAACCCAATTTTAGGGGGTAAGGGGAAGGATTTTGTCGTGTCATACCTATAAAAGATGGATTTTAAAAATAGTAGTGCTAAATTATGATGACAAATACACATATCTACATATTGATACCAAACAAGCCTAGTTTTAGTGGAAAATGTTTCTCCAGGCCATCATTTAAAGACTTGAAAAATGTGAAACTCCAAATTACGGCTTTCCGCGGCGAAAAATAGCAAAAAAAAATCAAAACCGGTTTTAAAAGAGTGTAAAGTGTTTTTTTTGAAGATAAATAATCATTCCAAAAGGAAAAATTCCAGTTAAGTAAGAATCTGAGAGAAAATGACAATTCACAGATACCGCCTTATAGGTGTAACACACCCATTGATTGTTGCATTGAGTTGTGTGTGAATTAAAATTTAAATGCCATGTTGTCATTCATATCTGGGCCCAAATTAAAAATGAATAACTTACATTCTCATCACATATGACACATATGCTGCCAAAAAATCCACAGAAAAATGGGAGTCATGTATCTTCTAAGAAAGAACTTGTCTCATGAATGAATGGTCCCTTATAAAACATAAACACTGAGATGCCATAATATTGTATTCATACACTCATTTCCATATAAGCAAAATAAATTCAAAACTCACAATTTTAATATGGCAATGCTTGAAAAATGTAACAAATAGATCAACAATGTGATATAAACCAAAAATAGCACTTTAAATTAGTGAAAATGCCTTTTTTTACAAAAAGAAATGAGAATTATTTATTGACGCCATTATGCGACTACCCCAGGCTAACACTTCCTGTATTGCAATGGGTGTGCTACACCTTAACTGTTGATTTTTAGGTGTTTGTTATACAAATTTTAAAATAACCCACCCAATTACGACACAATTACACTATAAAACAGTTTATCAAAACTCTATCCAGGTGTTCAACTCATATAATAATGCATATGTGTCGCTTAAAAGTATATATGCATGGGTTCTTATAATACCCGTGATTGAATAAGTGTAAAATGAATTATCCATTTTTGTATTTTTTTTTGTCTGGCTGGTTAAAGCTTTTTATACTGTATCTATAGAGTTTTGATTTTCAAACTGTATATACCTCGTGGTCAGTAGGTTTAGAAACGAAGTACATATGTTGTAAAATGTGGCTGTTGTTGGCGGGATAGCTACTTTAACTGCAGTAGCACCTGTATGTCGGATATAGCTTTTAGAGTAAACATCAGTAAACTAACCGTGATCACTAAATGTAATCTATCTCGATGCATTGGGTACCGATTCTTATCTGGAAGCGGTTAATTATTTTTTTATCTTATATGTATGTTATATTGTCACATTAAGTTATATTATTTAAATGAGATAATATGTACTGAGTATTCTTAATTGTCCTTTTTTATACCAAGGCATTAATTGCCAAGTTGATCAAAACAGCAATGAGCTGGGCATATATAAGGCTTGCAGGCATATTGCAACTCGACATACATGAACTTGATGTTAACTTGCTAGATAAGAGAGACCGTTGTGAAACCAGCTTCTTGGATATAACCTTAATGACGGATTAACATTTTAGTTGTATGTATTTTAATGCAGTCACCCTGCTTGAGCGTATACAGCCTGTTGATGCAGTGGATAGCACGGGGGATCCCGTGTAGCGCTTGTCTTTTTCCTTCCATCATGTTAAAGAAACATAGGTGTCTATTCGTCAGTAGGGCAGGTTTCTAAATGCCTATATATCCCCCTACCCCATCCCCCACCCCACACACACTCCCTATCTATCTTCATTGGCAATACACCTTCTGTTTTAGGTAATAATCATTCCACTTGCACTTGCATGCGCAAAAGTAGGGTTGATGCTTACTGACAGTCCCAATTCTAGGTTAATTATATCCTATAAATCAAGTACGGAGAACATCACAACCTATGTTTAGATATATATCCTAAGCAGGTGATATTGTAACAACTGCACCGATACTAACAAATAGTTGCCATGGTAAGTAGTTAGTACAGTGATCTGGGTATCAACCTAAAGATATTTCTTCGTCGACGCCGTGTGGTTCCCGGGCAAGAATATGACCACTGCATATCCAGACTGAGGGGTAAATTTTCCCCGAATTCATGTTCATTTTGTCATTTTTGTTCATTATTATCATCACGAAACCTGTATTGTTTCAGGTGCTACTTCAGTGGTGGCAGTGATCTTGGCTCCAGCGAAAAATGGAGTGTTTACTAGAGAATTTGCAGCAACTCTGCAGTTCTTCAGGTAAGAAGGTTCTAGGCACATTCTGCATATTTTTTATCTAGTTAATGAAGAGTGAGCCGGATCGAATGTTCATTCCTGTTGGCGCCATATAACATGTTTGTGTTGGTGCGCCAATTCAAATCAATTTATCTTCGTCGATTCTTTTTTCAGTAACACAAAAATGGTTGCATAATCTACTATTTTTACATTTCATATGCAGAATTCTTCAATGTGTTGTATATGGGTTGGGTAATTCAGGTGTAAAAATCCTTAAAATATGCATACATTGTAATTAAAAAGTATTAAAATAGACAACTGTTAAGATTTTGCGTTGCAAAATGCAATGTTTAATTCATGTATTTATGTGTAATACATTAATCCAAATGTGCAAATGTGTAATCCAAATGTGTAATCATAATAAGTATTGCCATGACGCATACACCTAAAATAGACTTTTGTTAAAAAAAACACGTTAAACCGCACATTTCCTTTATCTAGAATCCTTTGGACTGTGTGTCGTCTGTGCAATATATGTATATATCAGAACCTGTTAATAATATTTATGTTGCAGTTACTTTGAGGACGGCTTATACTTCCAGTTTGGCATGCATGTGTCTCAACTTATCAGGCTTACTGAACACATATGTGCAATGCCATGAACATTGCTTAGTACTTAATCAATCTATCCTAACAATCCTTAATTCATATTATAATATTATTTAAATCGTGTAGAAAGGTTGTTAATTACTGAATCTTACAAGTTTACACATATAATGTAAACATTATTGACTAAACTAAATGCATAAAAATGTGTCAATAGTCGGTGGGGGTAAATTGACTTCTAATTTGAAGCAAAATAGAGATTTTAAACTGAATTCAGTGCTAAAAAAGAGCTTATTTACGCTTTATGTAACTTAATGAATTGTTAACTTAAGTGCATCTTTAAAAAGTACACCAATAATTATTTACACAAGCATGACATTCAAAAATGAACATCATCAACTTATATGAAAGCGCTGCAATGATAACCTATTAATGTTCGATTTTTTTTTATATAAGCTACCTGTTCCAGATTGCTATCACGGAAAAATGTAATCTATATACGCTGCTCTTTTCAAAAAGTGATGGTAGAATTTGTCCCTTGAGTTGGTAACAATATCGAAAACTTTGGGTCCTGGCTCAAGGCCTAAATATAATCAATACCAGTTCTGTTAAATAATATAATTTGCATGTTGCATTCAAATGCATGTTCTATATGTGGAAAATATGGCCACAGCAGCTTTATATTGTCGAACCCAAGGTCGGAGTGTCTCATCCCTTATTCTCTGCCATAGCTTGCTATTGAAATCATATCTCACATCGCTTTGTGGTTGGTACCGTCTGGTACAATTGCTCTTGCTTATAAATGCTAGTTTACATGTAATTATTGCTCTTGCTGCTTATTGCTCTTGCACATTATAAATGCTAGTTTACATGTAATTATTGCTCTTGCTGCTTATTGCTCTTGCACATTATAAATGCTAGTTTACATGTAATTATTGCTCTTGCTGCTTATTGCTCTTGCTCATTATAAATGCTAGCTTACATGTAATTATTGCTCTTGCTGCTTATTGCTCTTGCTCATTATAAATGCTAGTTTACATGTAATTATTGCTCTTGCTCATTATAAATGCTAGTTTACATGTAATTATTGCTCTCGCTGCTTATACATGCTAATGCATGTAATTCTTGCTCTTTACAATTACATTTTAAGCTCAACAAAATTAGAGGGTACACGGGTTATGCACAATAGATATGGGCAACACCCTAATCTCTAATTATGCCATATAATACTACGAATTATAATGTCGATAGACCGGACACCCTCCAGGACCAGGATGATCACCATTGGTAAAGCCGTTGGTCAAGGGAGATAATCCAGTTGTACGACCTGACTTACTAGATAAATGTGTCACAAGGATACTCTCCGAAGCCGGATGATCACCAGTGTAACCCAGTGAAGCCATGACCAAGGGAGATAATCCATTGAACACATTACTGATGAGACACTCCGAACCCTTGTCCGTTAGAATTACGCCACAGCAAATTAAAACCTAAATTTGTCCCCCAATTGTAGCGGACAAGAGTCTGTCATATAAATGTATTCCATCCAATCTAACGAGATTTGGGTTGGCCACACAAGCTTTAATAGATTTTTTTGAATGGATTTAATAGCAAATCATTGCCTTCTTTTGTCAGATGTGTGCCATCACGTTTGTTAAACAAGCTGACATCAGCCATTCTTATATTGTGAACTATAATGAGACCAGCAGGGTTCTTGCATATAGCCGTCCGTGCGGCTCTATTAATACGTTTGCGCTTTTCTTCCATTATGTGTATTTCATTAGGTTCCGCTCCCAACCAGCATAATCGTGGAAGTATATCAGTCCAAACTAAGGTTGAACCCGCCAATGTAGAAAAAATGTACTTAATATCTTTTTCAATTTTTTTAATAAGAGAAAACGTTTTATCTTGGACAATATTATTCCCTCCAATATGGAGTACTAGCATTGCCGGTTTGCGCCTAAATAACCTCTCACATTGCAACTTTTGTAACAAACCTTCCCATTTCATCCCACCGGTCCCAAACCAAAATATTTGTATTCCCTCACCAAGCTCCAAACTCTCATCTCCTAATTCCCATGCCCTCTCGCCAGCATTTCTCACCACTGAATCGCCTACTATCCATATATCTGTAATATTATGACAATTCGTTATCAATTCTGCTGGCAAACAATAAAACGTGAACCTTTTAACCCAAAAGAAGCCTAAACATTATAGTAGCCTTAATTGCCGAGGGTACTGCACTTTTTCCTCGTGATCTAACAACTACAATCTAATATAACTTTTGTAAGCATTCGATTGCCATCTGCTCAATAATTTTATATCTTCGCTACTGACGCCTTCCATACTTAAGGTAGTAGCCCTGCCGATTCTAAATGAATGGCTCTTATATATGTCAGCCGGCAATCGTAAATACTTAATGACTTTTGTTAGGACTGCAGAAAATGTAACGGTGACTTATTCGAATGGCAAAAAAGTAAACCATCCTGTTGAAGTCTCACATTCATATATTCATACAGTGCCGTTACGCAGCAACAGTGACTTTTACTGTTTTTTGGTATACGCAAAACAACTGGCCTACCACTTTGATTTGTTTTTGAAATTCGTACAGTTACAAGTATCGCCACCAAATCTTTTTCAAACTGCACGTCATGATTCGTTAATGGCCTGTTTGAATCTACTTGTGTTGTGAATACCAATTCTCCGACTCGAAATAAACCAAAATACGCTAACATAAAAACTGCTCTGAAGAGTAATGTTTCATACCCCGAAAAGCAAATATACTTTAATGAATCTCATATTTTTTGCAGCAGACTCCCTGTTATTGGTGCTCTTGTATCATTTCGTTGGCGTAACCGCCGAGAACCTTCGAGCAGTTTTTTAACAAAGAAATTGTCTGTTGGATCGGGTACATCATTTATTTTATGATAAAAGCTAATACCGGATATAAACTTATTGCAGCAAACCTGTATCAAGACACAACGTTAATCGCTTATCAAGTGAGCCCAGAAGTTGCATGTTCAAGCCATGACACGCCAAACATGAGTTCCTCCATATGTATACGTACTTTCAACAGAGATGCACACGTCAGAAAGGCCACTGGCAATCTATGGCACGCAGAATGATACTTGTTGACATTGATGTCCAAGGGAATTTATCCCTGTGCGGGGAAAGATAACGTTGATTTTGCTGCGATCTGAGTGTGCATATGATTTTTTATTGATAACAGTATTACGTATAGACTATGTACAATATTATCTGGCGTGTTTTAATGGTTGTTACTATGATTATTGTTATGATTATTGTATCAAACCTGTATCAAGACACAACTTTAATCGCTTATCAAGTGAGCCCAGAAGTTGCATGTACAAGCCATGATACGCCAACAATGAGTTCCACCGTAAGTTTTTCATATGTATACGTACTTTCAACAGATATGCACACGTCAGAAATGCCACTGGCACTCTATGGCACGCAGAATGATACTTGTTGACATTTTATGTCCAAGGGTACGTACGTAATCCCTGTACGGGGAAATAGAAGAAATAGAGATAACGTCAATTTTGATGCTATCTGAGTATCCATATGATTATTATTTATATTAGTACAGAGTATGTGCAATATTATATAGCGTGTTGTAACGGTTGTTACTATGATTATTGTTATGATTATTGCAGCAAACCTGTATCAAGACACAACGTTAATCGCTTATCAAGTGAGCCTAGAAGTTGCATGTACATGCCATGACACGCCAACAATGAGTTCCACCGTAGGTTTTTCATATGTATACGTACTTTCAACAGATATTCACACGTCAGAAATGCCACTGGCACTCTATGGCACGCAAAATGATACTTGTTGACGTTGTATTTCCAAGGGACGTAATCCCTGTACGGGGAAATAGAACAAATAGAGATAACGTGGATTTTGCTGCTATCTGAGTGTCCGTATGATTATTTATAATAGTGTTACGTATAGAATATGTACAATATTATCTGGCGTGTTTTAATGGTTGTTACTATGAATATTGTTATGATTATTGCAGCAAACCTGTATCAAGACACAACATTGTTTTGGTCAATTCTTACACATAGCTATGTTGCCCCACCTCCCCTCCCCCATCCAGCCCCCACGCTCGAAATGGAATATTTTTATTTAATGTTTATTGTTTTTTACATATATTTGTGTTGTTTTGGTCAATTCTTACACATAGCTTCTTACACATATATGTTGCCCCCTCCACCCCATTCCCTGCCTCTCCACCCCCACCCCCCACTACCCCCCCACTCGAAACTCCA
>JAWPHD010018669.1:0-38832 GCA_037043455.1 Cyrtodaria siliqua
CTCTTTCTAAGAGCGGCCTCTGTGTTCTCTCTGAGAGCGGCTATGTATTCCTTCTTTAAATCCCTCTCTCTCTCTGAGAGCAGCTCATTATTCTTATTGTATTCTCTCTCTGTGAAAGGGCTCTGTCTTCCTCAGTACCTGCTCTCTGAGAGCGACTCTGTATTCCTCCCAGTATCCTCTCTCTTTGAGAGCGGCTCTGTATCTCTGTATTCCTCTGTATTCTCTCTCTATGATATGCTTTGTATTCCCTCTCTGAGAGGGGCTATGTATATTTTCAGTATTCTCTGAGAGCGGCTCTATATTATGTCTCTGAGATCATTTCTGTATTCCTCTGTAATTTCTCTCGGAGAGGGGCTCTGCATTATGTATCCTTCTGTATCCTCTCTCTGAGAGCGGTATTCTTTGAGGACGGCTATGCATCCTTCTGTGTCCTCTCTCGGAGAGCGGCTAATTATTCCTATGTATGCTCTCTCTGAGAGCGGTTCTGTATTACTACCTATTCTCTCTCTGGGAGCGGCTATTTATTCCTCTGTATCATCTCTCTAAGAGCGGCTCTGTATTCCTCTGTTCCTCTCTCTGAGAGCGGCTCTGTATTCCTATATCCCTCTCTCTGAGAGCGGATCTGTATTCCTCAGTATCTTCTCTCTGAGAGCGGCTATTTATTCCTCTGTATCCTCTCTCTGAGAGGGTTCTGTATTCCTCTGTATAATCTCTCTGAGAGCGGCTCTGTATTCCACTGAGAGCGGCTCTGTATTCCTCTGTACCCTCCTTTCTGAGAGCGGCTCTGTATTCTCTTTCTGAAAGCGGCTATGTATTCATCTCTGAGAGCGGCTCTGTATTCCTCTGTATTCTCTCTATGAGAGCGGCTCTTTATTCCTCCGCATCCTCTCTATGAGAGCGGCTCTGTATTCCTGAGAGCGGCTCTGTATTCCTCTGTACCCTCTTTCTTAGAGCGGCTCTGTATTCCTCTTTCTGAGAGCGGCTCTGTATAATCTCTGAGAGCGGCTCTGGATTCCTTTGTAAGCTCTCTCATAGCGGCTCTTTATTCCTCCACATCCTCTCTCTGAGAGCGGCTCTGTATTCCTATGTATCCTCTCTCTGTAATTCCTCTTTATCCTCTCTCTGAGAGCGGCTTTGTATTCCTTTTGTATCCTCTCTCTGAGAGCGGCTCTGTATTCCTGTATCCTCTTTCTGAGAGCGGTTCTGTATTCCTCAGTATCTTCTCTCTGAAGGCGGCTCTATAGTACTCGGTATCCTCTCTCTAAGAGCGACTCTGTATTCCTCTGTATCCTCTCTCTGAGAGCGGCTCTGTATTCCTATGTACCCTATCTCTGAGAGCGGCTCTGTATTCCTCCGTATCCTCTCTCTGAGAGTGGCTATGTATTCCTTTCTCTGAGAGCGGCTCTGTATTCCTCAGTATCTTCTCTCTGAGAGCGGCTATTTATTCCTCCGTATTCCTCTCTCTGAGAACGGCTCTGTATTCCTCTCTCTCTGAGTGGCTCTGCATTCAGAGCTCTGAGAGCGACTCTGCATTCCTCTGTATCCTCTCTCTGAGAGCGGCTCTGTATTCATATGTACCCTCTCTCTGACAGCGGCTCTGTATTCCTCTCTCTGACAGTAGCTCTGTAACCATCTGTATTCGTCGCTGATAGCGGTTTTTTATTCCTCTGTATTCTCTCTCTGAAAGCGGCTCTGTATTCTCTGTATTCCTCTCTCTGAGAGGCTCTGTATTCCTCTGTATCCTCTCTCTGAGAGCGGCTCTGTATTCTCTGTATTCCTCTCTCTGATAGGCTCTGTATTCTTCTCTGAGAGCGGCTCTGTACTCCTCTGTTTCCTCTCTCTGAGAGCGGCTCTGTACTCCTCTGTATCCTCTCTCTGAGAGCGGCTCTGTACTATTATGTATCCTCTATCTGAGAGCGGCTCTGTATTCCTCTCTCTCTCTCTCTCTCTCTCTCTCTCTCTCTCTCTCTCTCTCTCTCTCTCTCTCTCTCTCTAAGCGGCTCTATACTCCTCTGTATCCTCTCTGAGAGCGGCTCTTGTCTTCCTCTGTATCCTCTCTCTGAGAGCGGTTCTGTAATGTTCAATCCTGCTGGCACCATATAACCTTTTTATGTTGATTCGCCCAGTTCCATTCCAATGTTCTCTATGAAAACTTCTCTAAATAATCTAAACACTTTACAGATGGCCCCTTAACCAACAATTCATTAGATGTGATAGACCCTATAGAAAAACATAAAGCGTGACTTTGATCATTAGTCTGTCAAAACGAATCAAATATCCTTTATCAAATGTAGGCCATTTTTGTAATTGTAGCTTGCGTATTCATTAGTTACATATGTATACATAGGACGGTGTGGGGAATGTCAGTTATCTAAGAAGGGGCATATCGTTCAATTTTTTCTAAATGTTCGCCAGACATTGCAATTGGCAAGAGCTTTACAAATAGGGAAGTTCGACGAAGGATTTGAACACGCGATAACATGCTGGTTTGTAAGGCAATTATTAAAGGACGATATCTGTGTACTTTACGCATGTAATCGATATGAGGGCAAACCCGAGTTTATACTGAAAGAAAAAAGAAACGCATAATCAAAAAATTGCCTATACTACACTATATACACCTAATTCCACGTATTATTTCAGATATATCGTAACGTGTTTTTTTGTACTAACTGGGGCTACAACTAATTAAAAAAAAAAAACTCTATCATGTAGTAGACCTTTTAATCAAAGTATACTTTGTTAAACGAAATTCATAAATGTTGAAGTTTCGAAAAATGTCAAGCCATTTCAGTATTGCGTTTAATGTTAAGGGATGGCAACGTTTAAAGCCTAAGTTTGCTCACCTGCTTGAGCCAATTGTGCATTCTTTCGATAATGAAACATTGGTGTGTTCGGTGCTGTTTATACATTTTTTTCCAAAAGGACAGGCCTAATGTCGCCCTGTACTATTCGATTAGCAGTAGTATATTAAACATAAAATATATAGCAGAAAATACCCATTATGCGTTTCTTTTTCCTTTCAGTATATGTATAGGATAGAGGCTATGAAGTGAAATCTTCACTATTAAGAAAGCGAAAGAGAGGGAGCGTAGCGACCAACCGTGCTTTTTTAATGGTGAAGATTGTTCTTCATAGACTCTATCCGGCTTAGTGTTTATCATAGGTGTATCGATATTCTCTATATAGGTCACGCTCTAACCTGTGAAAAACGCTGGTAGTAAATTATTCATGAATAAATGTAGGCTCCAGTATTTGAAATGCTGAACCATCTGATTCGTTTAAAAAGTAGGGTAAACACTAATATAAAGATGATATGTGTAATTAATGTTTGTTTTCTTGGGGCTGTATCCGGTGGCGACCTGGTTTCAATCCGAGTACAAACTAAACCAGCAAACTATTGATGATACAAATGGATACTTGATATATTATTACAAAGTATCCAAGGTTTTGCAATTATGCAATTTGTTTATTTAACACTTTTTTAATAAAATAAAATTAAGGATTTGGAATAATAACTCAAATAAAATGTATGTGTATATTTAAGGATTTTTTTTATAATGCTACTTTATTTAGGCTAACCGCCCATGAGGATATACATACACATAATACATATACTCAGTTGCAAAAGAAAGTGGACACTGAGTTTTGTTTAGATTTAATTGTATAAAGTTTTTTAGGATTAAATTGACAAATTACAAAATAAATATGCCATGTTACGTTTTTATCATTACATTGCCAATATCATGTTGTTATTTGTTTTTCAAAAGGTTGAATCATTAAGGGGCTGTCGCTTGATAAAGAGGATAGGGTGTAAAGTAAAATGTTCAAAGTGTCCAGTTTCTTTTGCAACTGAGTATATATACATATATATATATATATATATATATATATATATATATGACAGACAGTCAAACTCAATCTTCAAATATAAAACAAAAACAGCTTCACAAGTAAAACGCACCTTTCTAAATTGTCTTGTATTATTACAGCACAAAAGAAACATTCACAAGTAAAAAGCCCATTGCTACATTGTCAAGTATTATTTTGCTTTATACACTACAAAAGAAACATTTTTCAAAAATAACAAGCAGAACTTTTCTCTAATATATAATACTAATTACAATCATATACACAAAATAGCGAAGTTACAATGTCCGGCTGCTCATCAGTCTCCAAAACACCCCTTTGTAACATAAATTAAATGGTCTAAATTTAAAGAAAGGCCAGTCCATTATACATTCATAGTTGGCTAAGGGTTAACACATTCAACTTGAGATATTTTATTTTGGCGTAGAGGGGCTCGAAAGGGGCTCGAACTGACCAAAAACAGCTCGTCCTAAGTAAACAGTCAGCAACCTACATAGACTATTTATACAGCAGGCACTTAGTTTTCAAATGTACAATACAGAAGACACAAAAACGCAATAAGACTGCACAATGGGGGACATTAGGCATTTAAATTCCTTGTAAAAATTACCGCCTTTGCCTTACATGTTGGTCCTTTGAATTGGATTACTCGGATGTTACTGATGAATCACAATACATAGCCACCAAATAGTTGCATCAATTTCTTACTATGCCCAGCAATTATTCTTTTATTTTCCAGTAAAACACAGACCTAATAACAAACATATTGGATGCTGTGAAATTTACTTGAATTTCACGTTGGGATAGTGGGAAATTTTCACAAAATGTTGTCCAACTTTAAACATTTGTATCTTGATACAAGTTTCATTTATGCCAAAACCCATCACAAATTTAATTCTCCTTCTAATGATAGGATTTTTCTTTACCATTTTAAACAAAAACGGAGTTTAACGGAAACATTTTTTAAGAGAAAAGTCAAACATGATGAGATTTTATCTTTAAACAGCATTTTATAGAACTTCGTATGTTGAAAATAAAAAAAGATTTATAATTAATAATCCCATTTTGATATTCATTATGAATATTTGTTTAATGAATTCTCATCAAAATCAATGAATAAGTGACAGAGGAGATAGAAGGAAAAGTTAAGGTGCCACGTGATATTTTGGCTACTTCATTGGTTCATATAGGAAGTTTCCTATCTGTTTATTAATGTATGCGAGTAAAAACATCGGCAAAACCTCATCAGAAATACAAAATTCAGAAATACAAAATTCTAAGATTTCACATTAAAAAGTTTGTAAAAACAGAAATAGAAACATACTAAAACCCCAATATCCACATGGTATGAAAGATCAGTTTCCAAATAAAAGCCTTTCCGTTAAAAGCGCATTATAAGGGAGGTAACTCGCTAGTGTTCCACATTGAGTCTGTAGATTGCATAATACAAGACACAATCAGACAGTTATCATTGCTAAAAGACAACTTTAACACACATACAAGACACAATCGGACAGTTATCATTGCTAAAAGACAACTTTTACACACATAAAAAAGCACTGTTATGCTCATGAACAAATAGAATGTATGCTAATCTGTAGATCTGTAGTCCAGTATAATGTGATGACATCATCACTATATGTGTAGGTCTAAAATCTGGCACCACAGTTGTTACAGCGCGTCTCCATCATGCACAAACAACACAGAATGCCTATCGGGAAGAAGCATATACACATAATGATGCCGCACGCCGTGAAGTGACTGCTTTTGCTGGTCTGAAGTAATAAGATAAAATAGATTGATGAGCACAAGAAAGTGCGTGAAAACTTCTAATTAGAAGTGACTTTTACAACATTCATAAAATAATTTACGGTAAAGAAAAATATATTTAAGTATATTAAATCTCAGTTGTTGTAATCTCCGGTATTGACCAATCAGTTCAACGTTAAAGGGAGTACATCAGGATTTTTCTAGAAATATCTTAAATTATAAAAATGTTCCAATTCATGATAAAACACTATCCATCAAAATATGATGTTCGAACCATAATGTTAAGGTTTAAACTTCGAATACACCATATAGCTAGGACGGAATAGGGCTCAATTTTAAGTCAGACCCCTAGACCCCTTTGAAAAGCCTGATGTACTCCCTTTAAAAGCGACCAATCAAAATCTTAAATGTCAGATTAACATATCGACGCTCCTTGCAATATTGCAATAGAAAGAGTAGTAAGGAAACTACGTTCAGTGATTGAATTTGCATTTTTTTTTTAATCTCTGCTTACATTACCAAATCACTACCACCTCTCTGTTTGGTCTGTTTTGTTTTTGATGTTTAGTATTATTATATATAGTTAAGCCCATATTGGCAGAATTCCAAATGATTGATATCTTGTTCATCGGCATTTCAAATAAAATGCGTTATAATTTGCGACATATGGCGAGGAAGAGAGGTGGTGAATAAATATAAATTCAATTTAATCACTGAAAAATATTTCCTTTGTTCGTTTTCTATTGAAAGGAGCGTCGATATGTTAATGTCATATTTTGACTGGTCGCTAAAAAGAGATGTACAGAGTACAGAGTACTTCCCTTACCATACATTATTTTATGTCATAAAATTCACTTATGGTTGAAGTGGATAAATTTGAAGATAGTTTGGCAGAAAGAAACAACTAAAATACGGATTGACGTAATAGGGCATTTATTTGAGAAAACAAACGATGAACAAGTTTAAACAACTATGAATGTAATACATTTGGATTTCTGTCAGTTACGGGCTTAAATAGATACTAAAGTGCCAAAAGTCGAGGTATGGTAAAACTTCGAGTATACCAGACCTCGAGAACGCCTATACTGTGCATATTTGGCAGAAATGAATATACTTGTTTTACATTATTACATAGATTGTTGTTAAAACGTATTCATCCGCATTTTAAATAACATACCCTGTTAATACGACAAGCCGTATTTCAGTAGTAGTGTTCCTTTCTCTCAAGTTTCAAATTTGCAGTCATGTTTACTAGAACCCTATTTTCCCCATAAACCGTATGATAATAAATACTGCATAGGGTAGGTGTAATTTTGGAGAAATTACCACTGTGACACATTTTATTTCAATGAGATGAGAGAAAACGTACTTATTTAAGAAATAGCATATTTGCAGCTGTTTTATATTGTCCCAGATCAATACCTGGTGGGTGGGACCAGGGGACTTTGGAGATCATCGATATCAAGGGTCGTTCGTACCAATTGTTATCTCGCAATCTATTTATAAACCCGCTAGAAAAAAATTATTTCTTATTTGACATGGATTTTTATGTATGTAATACACACGTAAGAGATTAAAAATAATACAAATTCTCACAACGTGCATGGTATGGCCATCTCTCAACACCGAAAGAAACAAATATACAGTTTCATCCTGTTTTTTTTTTCCTAATTTAAATGTGTTGTTTTAATGTAACCATGAACAATTATCATTTACATAGTGATACCTGTTAAATAGTGCTACCTTTTACACCGTGGGTTACCCCTAACACCGCATTATGTATGTAACGTCGCTTTTATGGCAGAAGTAACGCAGCATTTTGGGGGGGGAAAATATGTTTCCGGTGTGAAAAAATTACATCAGGTAAGAAAAATTATTCGTTATTTATTAAATCTTAGTTCTCTGCGGAACGACCGTGTGCATTCGGATCTCCATACTTTACTCTAACTATCCAACGCGTTCGTTACTCCAGGAAATGTTGGGTTTTCTCAATCATTCATGATATATGTGACGAAAAAAGTAAAAAAAAATATATCCATGTGTTCCGACTTTGAATCAAATATAGAGTAGTTAGAGTGGTAACAACAAACAGTTACTGAAATGAGTGTGTGGAGTGACACCAACCCCATAGAAAATGTTTTTAAATATTTTTGAAAAAAAAATTGGGATTGGGATTTTTCCTTTAAATTGGGGGGAGGTGGGGGGGACGTGTTTTTTACCATTGTTTTTTACCTTTGGGAAGGGCCGTGGCACTCCAAGGAAAAGCCCTGGTAACGTTGCTTTAAAATGTTGTTTTCATGTTTTATGACGATGACATCGTAACGGTTGAAGGACGTGACGTCGGAGGTCTTGATAGGAAACTTAGTACCTCCTTAGTAATCAATCAACATTGTATTTTAATAAATTATGTTTTAATTGTTTTTTTGTTTTTAATTGATGTAAAGGCATTCACTTGGAACTTTTGTTTTTACAATCAACAGTTTAAATATTTTCGGCGACCGTTGACATGGTGACATGTTATTTTTACTGTTCATACAGTTTACAATACTGAAATTGAATTATTTCAATTGCTTACATGTGCACAACCAACCATCCCTGGGTTTGAGTTCACTATAGTAACGTTCGTCATCTGTTGCTGTTGTTGCTGCTGAGGCTGCATCATCTGTGGAGGCGGAGCGTATCCACCTTGTGGCTGCGGGGGCCCATATCCATATCCGGCAGGGGGAGGTGCATTCGGCGCGTAACCTGTGGGTTACATATTAACATCGTACGTAGGAAGTAAGAAAATGAACAAACAATAGTGATACCTAGAATACAGTTTAAGATTTCTTTAACTTGTGTTTATGTCGTATCATCAGATATTTTAGGGAGATTGAGGTCAATGAGGGGATTAAACGTTCGGATCCAATATATATGCTTTTCCCCCATCCAATAAGTAAGTTTATTTTCTTTTTTAACGTTGTTGGGTGACTTTGACATTGTCGCTAAGTGCGCTCAAATTCAGTTTAACAAAATACTGAGGCTGTTGTTTCTTAATGTTATTAGTGTAGCCCTATTTGTGGTACATACTATATGTTTCTGGAAAACCTAGCCTTGCGCAAGGTACACACTATGGGTCTACCATATGTTTATTGACAGTCGTATGGTACACACTATGGGTCTACCATATGTTTATTGAAAGCCGTATGGTACACACTATAGCGGCCTACCATATGTATATGGAAAACCTAGCCCTGTGTTCGGTACACACGATATGGGCATACCATATGTTTATGGAAAGCCTAGCTCTGCATATAGTACATACTATAGGGGCCTACCATATGTTTATGGAAAGCCTTGCGTTCGGTACACACTATAGGGGCCTACCGTATGTTTACGGAAAGCCTAGCCCTGCATATAGTACATACTATAGGGACCTACCATATGTTTATGGAAAGCCTTGTGTTCGGTACACACTATAGGGGCCTACCGTATGTTTATGGAAAGCCTAGCCCTGCATATAGTACATACTATAGGGACCTACCATATGTTTATTGAAAGCCTTGAGTTCGGTACACACTATAGGGGCCTAACGTATGTTTATGGAAAGCCAGTGATGCCGTAGGGGACCGTGTATTTAGATATGTTACCTCGCGTCTATGTGTTATTACGTACATTCTTTATTAAATATGCATTTTTATTACATTCTGTGATTTTTTATTTTATTATGTACAGGTGTTGTTATGTAAATTGTTTACATGTCCATTCTTTATTTTTTTATGTGTAGTTAGTATGTATAATTTGTCATTACATGTACATTTATTTTCACATAGTTTACATTTGTTTTTATATATAATGTCCATTATTTCTTCTTCTTCTTCCGGTTAAGGTCAGGATTCTCGAGAGAGAATGTACTTATGACCTGTGATGGGAGTGAGACAGCCGCCTCCTTCCCTGGGTATTTACAGTTAAAAGTCGATGTTTCAAAATTAAAACTATGTACATGGCCGAAAAAAAGACTACTGAGTGGCTAGGAGAGTCGCCTGGTAGTGTCCAAGGGCGACATTGAACTCCTCGATCGTAGCAGCATCGGTGACTAAAGTGAGTAGGTGGTTCCACTCTATGATGGTCCGTGGGTAGAAGGAGTTTTTGTATACTATGTATGTTGCTGTCGGCTGTTGTAGACGATGGCTGCCTCGGGTGCGCCTGTCGTTGGGGTGCAATATCTGGCTTGCATCTACGTCTACAATACCATGCTGTATTTTGAAAAGCATAGAGAGTCGGTGGGTTCGCCGTCTGTTGGCTAGTGTATCCCAACCTAGGTCCCTTACCATCTTTGTGACACATCCTGGGGTCTTGTCTTGGTAGTTGTTGTGAGCAAAGCGAGCGGCCCGTCTCTGCACTTGCTCGATCCTATTGACATCCTCTGCAAGGTAAGGGTCCCATACTGTAGAAGCATACTCGAGTGTGGGTCTCACTAGTGTAGTGTATGCAGCGTCTCTCACGTTCTTGGTGCATCCCCGCAGATTACGTCTTAGGAAGCCTACTGTTCTTGAAGCCTTTCCAGCTGTATTTTCCACACGAGTCTTCCATAACAGGTCGTTGCTGATAGTGACACCTAGGTACTTTCCACTGTCAACTGCTTCTAAAGTGTGGCCGTTGAGCATGTATGGGTTCTTCTTACAGAACTTCCTGTTAGTACCTAGGTGTAGCACCGTGCACTTCTGAGGATGGAATTTCATCTGCCATTTCTGCTCCCATTCGTCTAGGGCTGAAAGATCCTGTTGGAGCTGTGCTGCATCTGCGTCGTTCTTGATGTGTTTAATATACAGCAAACAGTCATCTGCAAAGAGGCGAGTATCTGATGAGGAAACTACTTCCGATAGCTCATTAATGTAGGTCAAGAATAACAATGGTCCCAGGAACACCTGAAACGACATCAGCTTGAGTAGACTTGTAGCCCTCCAGGAGAACTTGTTCCATTCTTTGGTCCAGGAATGCCTTAATCCAGAGTAGTGTGGTCCCTCTCACTCCGTAGTAGTGAAGTTTGTAAAGTAATCTCCTGTGGGGTATCTTATCAAACGCCTTGGTCGAAGTCGAGTAAAATGACGTCTACTTGGTCCCTTCCTGAACGCAACTGACTGGATAGTCCCTGTATGGTGGTGATTAGTCTCACACGAGCGACGACATCTGAATCCATGCTGGTTGTCACACAGGATCTGGCGATGAATGAAGTGCTTTATGACGCTACTGTGGATGATGTGTTCGAGTATCTTACATACTACTGATGTGAGTGAAACTGGCCTGTAATTGGAGGCAATGTTCATATCCCATTCTTGAAAAGCGGGACTATTAATGCTTCCCTCCAGTCGTCGGGAACATCTCCCATGTCTAGTGAAGTTTGAAATAGTCTGGTCAAGATCGGTGCCAGTTCCTTAGCTGAAGCCTTGAGGATGAAGGTAGGTACTCCATCAGGACCTGTGGCTTTGTGGGGTTTGAGGTTCTTCAGGAGCTTGCTTACACCGTTGGGGTGAATGTTGATCCTTTCCAATGCTGGGTAGGGGCTTGGTCCTTTGTCCGGGATACTGCTTGTGTCTTCTTTGGTGAATACAGATTGGAACTGATCGTTGAGTATGTCAGCTTTCTTGGTTTGTAGGAAACCGTCCTTGTTGATGAGTGCTGACACAACGTTGGATTCCTGTCGTTTACTTTTGACAAAGGACCAGAAGCGCTTTGGTTTATCTTTAAAATCACTGCTGACTATGTCTACCATATACTTCTTTTGTGCTTTCCTGGTGGATGCCTGTGCCTCTGTCTGTATCCTCTTGTATCTCACCCAGTCCAATGGGTCCTTCGTGCGCTTTGCTTTCCTATGGGCCTTCTGTTTGCGTCGGGTGGCTCTTCTAATAGATGTGTTGATCCACGGATGAGCAGTCTAGAGCTGGTCATCTTTGTTGGCACATGAGCGTCGATTATGGATTCGATTGCTGACTTGAAGGAGGCCCATATGGACTCTAATGTTGCAAAGTTTTCCTGGATAAATATCCTCCCAAAGTCTGATATGGAGTCCTTGATTCCCTCTATATTGGCCTTCTTCCAAAAGTAGATCTTCCTTCGGGGGATCCTAGTGCGGATAGGACAGAACAATGTCGTGGTCACTCTTCAGTATGTATAACAGTATGTACATTTGTAGCATGGTCACTTAAAAAGCATTGAAAATAACACCTGTCATTATAAATGGTGTACTACAAAAGTTGGAGTATGGCAGGGAGCTGAAATGGACATGGCAGGGAGCTGAAATGGACATGCTACAAAACAAATAGAGTATGGTTTCATCTCGTTGGTTAATTTAAACACCTCGATGGGTAGCCCATCTCGATGTTAAAATTAACCAACTTAATGAGACCGTCCCACATCAATCTTTGCGTGTAAGCTGTGTTTACAAGTCTATGTCTCTTACATTTCTTATCCTAGCACAAACAAGTTTGGCCATGGGCTTCCTTATAGCATTATCTTAAGGGCTGCTTAAGTAATTTTGGTTCCTGTAACCCCTGGGCTCCCATGGTAACCAAATTCTGATGGCCCTTAAAATGTGTCTATTTCACATCCAATGTTGCGTGTAAGCTGTGTTTACAGGTCTATCTTGTCCTAGCTCAACTAAATTTGGGAATTGGTATACTTATAGTATGTTGTAAAGCGTTGCGTAAGTAATTTTGTCTTCTACAAATTCTGGGCTCCCATGCAACCCAAATTGTGATGGAGCAAAAAATTTGCAATAAAGGCAGATCAAGGTCTGCGTGTAATGTGTTGTATATATCTATACTTTTGGTTGGGATTTATAGCATAATGCATCTTATTCATACTTCACCCATATTGGGGCATGATCTCCCTCCTCCCCTTCCCTCTTTTTTTATTTTTTATTTCTGTGTGGTTTTGGTCAAATTTTACACACAGCTATGTTGCTGCCCCCCTCCCATCCATCACGCCTTTCCCCCTTCCCCCCCCCCCTTCCCCCCACCAAACCCCCCACAACTCTCGAAATACATTTGTTTTTTTACATATTTCTGTGTTGTTTTGGATCAATTCTTACACATATAATGTTTTTATTTTATATTACATACTCTGAATCCCCACAGTCCCCCCACAAACAGCCCCACTCCCACCCCACCCACCCAGACTAGAAACATTTTTCTTTTATTTTACATATTTCTGTGTTGTTTTGGTCAATTCTTACACATATAGCTATGTGCCCCGCATCTCGACCGCAACTGTCAACTTTTAAAACTGAAAAAAAAAAAAAAAATTTTTTACACCCTGCCCCAAATTTTACTATAATTTGTATGAGATTCTAACAATAATTTTACATCGGCCCGACTTGCTATACACCCCACGCCCAGCCACCCTAGCTGCTCTTTTTTTGCAACATGGTTGATGAATTAGTTTTGCCATGGGTTCTGTATGGAAGAGCAGTATTCAAGTAATAAGTTTTATGTGCACCGAATATTTACTTTAAACATATTTCTTTTTAAAAAAATTGAGTTGTTTGCTTTGTTGTTATTATCTATGTGGGAGGTTCATTCTGTTAAAGTGTTTATTTATACCAACTCTTCGTTTTTTTAAGTAGTTTTAAGCATGTTCTGCCGAGTTAAGTGTTTGAACATGATGACAATTTTATTTCTTTTGCAACCGATTCTTATTAGGTCTCACATCCCTAGTATCTCCCTTGAAAGCTTGAGACAAAAGGAAAGCATAACACTCTAAGTCACCTTAAATTTTAAAAATAGGTGTAAGCTATACAGTTGATACAGAAAATCCCGTCAAAGTTCAGCAGTATTTGATCGAAGCACCACATGTTCGGATAGATAGTATATGCATTTTGTTTTTTGTTTTGAAAGGAGTCACATAAGCATGAGCGAGAAAACAATATATCTTGCAAAGCCTTAAGGTAATGTATTTTATTGTCTAACATTACAGGTCTTGGCTTTTCTGGAGACTTTAAACAAATAACAAGGTATGTAGTCATGCTTTTAGGTACAGACGCTGAAACAGGCTATATACAGTACGTCTATGGACACATATGTAGAGGTGTGAGACCATTAATTCACAATATTCGGAGTTACATTCCGTGAGCCATTATTGTTCTCATATTTCTAATTAAGTTGTTATTTTAAAGTTCCAAGTATTGGTTTCTTGACCGCCCCGAACTTCACAGGGTCCACTACTAGATTACTGGTGTTCTTCACCGCCCCGGTACAACACGGGACCAAATATTAACTTATTGATCCTCTTGACCGACCGGGAACAACACGGGACCCAATACTAGATTATTAGTATTCCTTACCGCCCCGGAATAACACGGGACCCAATACTAGATTATTAGTATTCCTTACCGCCCCGGAATAACACGGGACCCAATACTAGATTATTGTGTTCTTTACCGCCCCGAATTAACACGGGACCCAATACTAGATTATTGGTGTTCTTAACCGCCCCGGAACAACATGGGGACTCAAGATCTCCCCGAAACATCGGGAAGTTATTGGTTCGCTTGACCGCCCCGGAAAAACAAGGGACCCAACACTAGCTGATTGTTGTTATTGACCTCCCCGGAACCATACGGGGTCCAATACTAGATTAGTGTTGTTCTTGGTCGCCCCGGATAAACACCGGACCTAATACTAGATCTGTGTTGTTCTGTGGATATTGTTCTTGACCGCCGCGGAACACGGGACCCAATACTAGACTATGGGTCCTCTTGACCGCCCCAGCTCAACAAAGGTCATATTAGATTTAGGGTCCTCTTAACCGACCCGGAACCACACGGGACCCAGTACTATATTACTGGTCTTCTTGGCCGCCATGGAACAACACGGATTCACAGTAAGCGTCCCAAATTCTAGATTACTGTCTTCTTGACAGCACCAGAACAACACGGGGTCACAACAAGGGGTCCAATACTAGATTATTGTTGTTCTTGGTCGTCCTGAATAAACACCGGACCTATTACTTGATTTGTGTTGTCCTTGACCGCCCCGGAACAACACAGGATTACACCAAGGGGCCCAATACTAGCCGACCCGGAACAACACGGGACCCAAAACTGGCCGAGCCGGAAGAACACGAAACCCAATACTAAATTATTGGACTTCCTGACCGACCCGGAACAACAATGGGTCACAACAAGGGACCCATTGCTAGCTTATTGGTAAATTATAATATTAGCAAATTCTCAACTTTCCATACTTCAGTATACCCTACCCATACATATGCCAACTTTACTATGCCGAGCTGTAGTGTTTTCCGGTCATGTTCGATAGTTTGAGAAGGATGATCAAGCATTCGTCTGTTCCTTCACCTTCACACCCATCCCCTCTAAATAACCCAGAATGATCTTATACTGAGCCCTTAAACAACAACCCGTGATCAATTCAATTAAAGAATCAATTATAATTGTAATTATTCAAATAACATCATAAGTATGGAAGCCCTTCAGGAACTTCTGACTTCCTTACTTCATAACTTCATGACATCTTGATTCGCTAATTCTATCTTCATGACTTCTAACTTCATGGCTTCTAACTTCATAACTTCTAACTTCACGACTTTCAAGCATTGAGAAGTCATGAAGTTAGAAGTTAATAAGTCGTGCAGTTAGAAGTCGGGAAGCTAGAAGTCATGAAGTTAGAAGTCGTGAAGTTAGAAGTCATGAAGTGAGAAGTTAATAAGTCGGAAGTTAGAAGTCGTGAAGCTAGAAGTCATGAAGTTAGAAGTCGTGAAGTTAGAAGTCATGAAGTTAGAAGTTAATAAGTCGTGAAGTTATAAGTCGTGAAGCTAGAAGTCATGAAGTTAGAAGTCATGAAGTTAGAAGTTAATAAGTCGTGAAGTTATAAGTCGTGAAGCTAGAAGTCATGAAGTTAGAAGTCATGAAGTTAGAAGTCAGTATGTCGTGAAGCTAGAAGTCATGAAGTAAGAAGTCGTAAAGTCATGAAGTTAGAAGTCGTAAAGTTAGAAGTCATGAAGTGAAAAGTCGTGAAGTTCATAATTTCCAACTTCACGACTTTCGAGAAGTCATGAAGTTAGAAGTTAAGAAGTCGGGAAGCTAGAAGTCATGAAGTTAGAAATCGTGAAGTTAGAAGTCATGAAGTGAGAAGTTAATAAGTCGGAAGTTAGAAGTCGTGAAGCTAAAAGTCATGAAGCTAAAAGTCGTGAAGTTAGAAGTCATGAAGTTAGAAGTTAATAAGTCGTGAAGTTATAAGTCGTGAAGCTAGAAGTCATGAATTTAGAAGTCATGAAGTTAGAAGTCAGTATGTCGTGAAGTTAGAAGTCATGAAGTTAGAAGCCGTGAATGAGAAGTCATGAAGTTAGAAGTAATGAAGTTAGAAGTGATTAAGTTAGAAGTGATTAAGTTTGAAGTCATTATATCATGTAGTTAGAAGTGATGAAGTTTGAAGTCATGAAATGGTGTAGTTAGAAGTCATGAAGTTAGAAGTCATGAAGTCAGAAGTCCCTCCAGGGCTTCGTACGAGTTTTGGTATTGCTCGAATTTCGGCGGTCGATAATATATGTATTGTTATTTATGCGGTGGTTTTATTTCTGATTAATAATCATTTAACTTATCAAATGGCGCCACAGTGTTAATATTATAATGTTATCACGGAACGATCGATGAGGCTCTCCCGTGTTATTTAGGATTTGGGGAACATGGCTAACTATTTTAAGGTATCTGGGAAACATTTTTTTTACATCGATTGTGGAACGCGTTCTTGTAACTTATATTAATCACTCCCGATGGCTTCCATTGCACTAAGCAATGTGGAATAATTATCTTGGTCAAGGATAACAGAGCGAGCATCGAACCAAAGACTTTTCTATCTGGAGTCCAAAGCTCTACCACTGGATCACGCACTCCACTCAATGGGAAACATTGGCCATTACTTTAAGGGATCCAGGGATCAAAAGCCTAATTTTAGGGATTTAAGGGAACAGTTTCCAAAACGAAAGTACGTTTAGGAACTGGGGAACAATAGTCATTTATACCTTAAGCAGCCCAGGGAACATGAATTCTCCCTGGGAAAGCCTCTTCTGTGACAACCATGCGAATTACTATGCTCAATTTCAAGACAAATTGGAAAATACTCTTCTCATTGTATTGAGGGCTGGCGTGGCGCAGTCGGTAGCGTGGAGGATTTGTAACCGGAGGCCCCGGGTTCAATCCTCCGTGGTGCCACTGAGTTCCATCGGTGTGTTCTTGGGCAAGACACTTTTCCTTAGCCGTCGGAAGGGGACGTAAACCGGGCGGTCCCGTGTAACGGTCTATCCTCCGAGCACGTTAAAGAACCATAGGAATCTATTCGATAATAAGAGTAAGGCAGGTTCCCGGATTCCTATGTATCCTTCCTTTCTCTCTTGGGCGGCTCTAAATAACCTGTACTGTGTTGATGAGCCGTTAAACGACATTCAATTCAATTCTCATTGTATTGGAATGTATTGAATTGTATACGCCTGTATTGATACTATGCAATTACACAGACAAAGGCGTATCATGTTACATTGTCGAAAATAACAATGTACACACCCTTTAAAGGGACAAGTGGCAATCTAGTATTCTGTAAAACGTGCGGCGTCCCGTTAGTTTTCTCATATAATTTACATATTGTCCAGCCATTATTAATAATTACCCGAACAGTTCCAAGCAAATTGTGTTTGTATATTACTTATTGTTGATTATATTCTATAACAATTCAACAACAAAGAAAAATTACATGTGGAAACAAGAAACGTGTAAATTCCACGAAAACAGATTTTCTATTTGAAATGCTAGTTTACCGAAAACGACCGGAAACTAAGTTTCTATTTCCCTCTTTGTTTATATATAAATGTATTGCTTCTGCCTTTCTGGTGTCAGACCGGTGAAAATCAGCCCATTGAACACAATGCAATATAGGCTATATTTGGAGATCAGTCACAAGTTCCACAACATTCGTTCGCTTAAATACACGTTTATTCTGTGTATTAAACACATTTGGCTAGCAAACGGTCTGGAATAAAACACCGATTCAGGTTTTCAACATTTCGCGTCATTCATTCACACCATGCGTATTTTGAAATAAACATGCATCTTTCAAAACCACATCTCTACCTAACCTCTGTGCTCATACTCTCCAAAGAAATAATCCTGACAAACACAGTAAAAACACATGCAAACTAGAAACTTTGGATTCTTTCAAGGAACTATTTCAGCACCCTACGACCCGGAAGTACTTCCTGACTGGTCTGACACCTTCTGTATAACTCGGATAGCAGGTGTTCCTGTCTCAACCAATCAGAAACCTTACAAGTGTATCGGTAAAAATTAAAAAAAAAAATAGAAAGTGGGGCTATAATAATATACTGAAAGAAATAAGTTTAGCAAGTAAATAAAGATATCTAGCTTAACTAAATATATTGAACTAAATATATTGTAATTTTATAATGTGAAGTATTTGAAAACATTGGAATGGCATAGGGTGATATTCTTTTTCATCTGTTATTTGTGATGTATCAGAGTTATCTCCCATTTAGTTAAAACAGCATAGTTCACATTTAAAAAATACAAATATGGTAAAGAGCTTGATTAAACTTTATTAAATAACTGTTCTGGGTCTCAAGTTATAAACACCGCAAAACCAATAACCTTGCCATTATAAAAATATAGGCAACCAAAGTTTACCATTTGTGAAATTACCTCCCTTTACATTGAAATAAGAACGAAATCATAATTTCTGCATAGCTGGTAAATTTAAACAATTTGATTTTCCCCGACAGGTATCGTTTGAAAACAATGCCCTGTATATAATCCATAATTATGCTAATTATATTGTTTAGGACCTGTGCCACGCATAGTCTAGAACATGAGCAATGGGATTTACCATGTTATTTACGTTCAGTATATGTTTATTTCTGCTTAATAAATACTTCAAGATTGCCCTGTGTCCCTTTAAGACTAACCTGGTGGGGGACCTTGCTCAGGGACTCCTGGATACGCAGACATCGTGGAGGGTTGTTCTGGCCTGGACTACTTCCTGTAACATGAGTAAGATTGATTCAATTAGATTGCGGTAAGTATGGGAAAATAATGATCCATGAATATCGCTAACAAGGCGACGCATATTTGTACAGAATAAACACCTGACGTATCATTAATCAACAATAAATATACGTTGAAGTGTATGCACATTTAGTTTGAACATTTGTAAAATTGTCACCAAGACCAACGAGCACGGGCCTGTTTTATCATACTTCTACATATAATACGAGTACACTGTACAGCGCCGAGTGGGGAGGGACTGGGAGGAGCTGGCCCCCTCTCAGAATCAGGCCTCCCCCGATTATTATTTTTTCAACTTTCGACCAAGCGATATTTGTCAGGAATATAGACATTTTATGCTAGCAATAAAAATCTCACTGGGCGAGAGCATCATATATAGCAATCAGAATATTAAAAAGCTGCATAGGAGTCCCAATGTATAGGGCTAGTCCAACCGTATGAACTTAATCTATATATACTGGAATTCACTTGTCTATGCTGTGACGCACTTAGCATACTTTAACGGAACTCTTAACGCTCCCATATTGTACTGAATATATTCTTTATTGTAAACAAAATGCATAAGAGTAGTTCAGCATTACCGTACAACAATTTCGTTTTATTTATGTTTGGATGAGGTATTTTCAAGCTTGGTGCACATGCAACACATGTATTGATGTTATGTCAGTGGAGTTCCACATGATACTGACAAGGGCCGACCAGTCCTAGAATGACCCGGCCGGGGATTGAACCCACGACCTGTTGCATTCGAGGAGGACGCTCTACCACCGTAAACTAATATGATGTTATTAATTAAGTGTTTTCATATTGGCCGCGGGCCAATATGACCACGACCAATATGACAGTCCGTGGACCAATAACTGGGCCAATATGAAAACACTTAATTAATGACATTTTTATTAATTAACTACTTAACTACTTAACTACTCGAGAGATATTTGTTCAATATAACATTTAACAACAAGTATCTGATTCAAATAAATCTTCCATTGTTACCGCTCGATGGCGCGTGGGAAAATCACACACGAACTTGATAATAGCTATATTTCAGAGAAGTCGATGTAACCGAATTTACAAATAATCAAACCTTAATTATTTTGATTGCCTACATTATATAGGCGAACTAGTTTATCATCGAAAATCTGCAACGTTGTGTTTTTTCTTCAAAATGGCGTCCTTAAAGAAAACAAAGCCTTGGTCGTATTTGCCGTGTTGGCTTATCCAATCAGATTGCTTGAATTTCATATTGGCCGAGTTTTTTCATACAGGCCGAATTTCTCTCCATATTGGCCTTGTTTTTACCATATGATGCGTGCAGTTTCCTGCAAACCACGTCAGATATTAAGTAGTTAATTAATAATGAATATTACAAGACAAGCAGGCCGATGTAGGTCGTATTACTGAGATGAGTGCAGATTATGAATGAATTGAATTGAATGTTGTTTAACGGCTCATCAACACAGCATAAAGTATTTAGAGCCGCCCCAGAGAGAGGGGAAGGATATATAGGACTCCGGGAACCTGCCCTACTCTTATTATCGAATATATTCCGGTGGTTCTTTAACGTGCTCGGAGGATAGACCGATACACGGGACCGCCAGGTTTACGTCCCCATCCGACGGACGAGGCTAAGGGAACGTGTTTTGCCCAAGAAGATACCGACGGAACTCAGTGGCACCATGGAGGATTGAACCCGGGGCCTCCGGTTACAAATCCGCCGCGCTACCGACTGCGGAGTGCAGATTATAAAAATAATTTTAAAAATATTACAGCGGTCACATTAATTATTTTAAATGAGCTGTTGTTGTTTATTAACCATTAATAAAGGTCTGGCATCGAATCATACTTGCTTTCATCTAAAAATAATTCTCTTTATTTTTGGCCAGATTTTTTGTCGGACCAAACGATCATTTTTGCAAAGTTTGGACCGATAGTCCGTATAGTAGTTGCACAACTGATGTGGAATATAAATAATAATAAGAATAATAAGAATCATTGCATTTTCAGCCATAATTCTCAATGCAAAATTTGGGCACCGTGACTCACTTAATATAGATCTACTTTATCACCTACTGAGCTAATAACAGCAATCTGATTTCAAGTTGCAATCTAAAATGAAAAAGACAGTTAAGAAAAGTCACGGTAGCCTACATGTTTACCTTCTTTCAAAATTGAGATAACATGTGAAAAGTTTTAAATTTCTATCTTCACAAATGTGAAACGAATTCCTAAAGTCGGTTTAACGGCTAGTCACTCAAAGGGGATAACCAACACTTGCTGGAGAATTGAATCATCATGCCTGTCCCGCTCTTGTTACAATTACCATGAGTTAGTGTTTGGTTAGTGCAAGGTAATGGTTATACAAATAGTTTAAGACTACGTGATACAAAACTGGAATGATAAGTAGACTGCTCCACGGCGCATGTCTCGTTCTCCAAGGCGCATGTCTCGTTCGCACCCACTCAAACAAGCGACCGTCACAGGCCGATTTTTGAAACGGTGTATTTGATAGTGTATAAAGCGCATTTCAATTGCGATCATGACCAAGCGCCTGATCTACGTTCTATAAATAGATATAGAAGGTTGGGTTCTCCCTCACCATTGATTACACAACTCAATCAAAAAACTACCTAACGGTTATTCTAGATATTCAGAGGTGAACGATTTATGTAGGTATGAGGCAGAGGTAAGAAAGGGATTTGCGGAGGATTAAGGGAGGTATTTTGTAGATTGTCCATGTTGCAGAATCTGAAGAAAAACGCATTTTCATTATTTTTATTGTTTAAATCCAGGGGTGTATTCTGGGCTAAAATATAAATAATTAATATAATCGGGATAAGGTGTGTGTGTGTGTGAGGGGGGAGGGGGGGAGTGGGTGCGTATAATTAGATATATACTATCTGGAATATCCCAATCCTGCCTATTGTTCAATAAGGGAATATTCAACAAGGGTCTAAAAACAAAAAACAAGAGGCCCAAGAGGGCCTGTGGACGCTCTACTGGCTAACATGGCTCTTATAATATCAATGAAGCGAGTGACTGCTATTTATGTTTTCTTAAAAGTTTCGAGCAAAAAACAGCTTTTTAACTAAATCAAAGGCCATAACTAAAGAATCTGGTAAAGTTTGGTAATGATCAGATGAAAAATGAAGACACTACCGTATTAACGAGGCAAAATATAGCATTTTTAACTAAATCAAGAGCCATAACTCCTCTGTGACTGGTTTTCGAACTTGTCCGAGCTTTCATTGATATTAACAATCTGTGCAAGTTTGGTAAAGATCAAATAATAAATGAAGGTCCTAGAGTGTTCACAAGGATTAATATGGCATTTTCCAGCAAAACAAGGGCCATAACTCCGTTGAAATTATTTCGATCTTGCCGGTTTTTGAACTTGTTCGAGCTTTCATTGATATAAAGACACTGGCAAAGTAAAGTAAAGATTCGATTAATATTGAAGGCCCTAGAGTGTTCACAAGGTAGGAAATAGCATTTTTCAGAAAAAATAAGGGCCATAACTCCGGTGTTAATGATCCGATTTAGCTGGTTTTCAAACTTGTTTGAGCTTATATTGAAATTAACAATCTGTGCAAGTTTGGTAAAGATCAAATAATAAATGAAGGTGCTAGAGTGTTCACAAGGCAGAAAATGCCATTTTTCAGAAAAAACAAGGGCCATAACTCTGGTGTTAATGACCCAATTTAGCTGATTTTCGAACTTGTTCAAGCTATAATTGGTATTAACAATCTCTGCAAGTTTGGTAACGATCAAATAATAAATGAAGGTGGTAGAGCATTCACAAGGCAGAAAATGGAAATTTTCAGAAAAAACAAGGGCCATAACTCCGGTGAAATTATTCCGATCTGGCTGGTTTTCGAACTTGTCCGAGCTTTCATTACTATTAACAATCTGTGCAAGTTTGGTAAAGATCAAATAATAAATGAAGGTGCTAGAGTGTTCACAAGGCAGAAAATGCCATTTTTCAGAAAAAACAAGGGCCATAACTCTTGTGTTACTGACCCAATTCAGCTGATTTTCGAACTTGTTCAAGCTATAATTGGTATTAACAATCTGTGCAAGTTTGGTAATGATCAAATAATAAATAAAGGTGCTAGAGCGTTCACAAGGCAGAAAATAGCAATTTTCAGAAAAAACAAGGGCCATAACTGAGGTGTTACTGATCCGATATGGCTGTTTTTCGAACTTGTCCGAGCTTTCATTGATATTAACAATCTGTGCAAGTTTGGTAAAGATCAAATAATAAATGAAGGTGCTAGAGTGGTCACAAGGCTTAATATGGCATTTTTCAGCAAAACAAGGGCCATAACTCCGGTGAAATTATTCCGATCTGGCTGGTTTTCGAACTTGTCCGAGCTTTCATTGATATTAACAACCTGTTAAAGTTTGGTAAAGATCGGATGAAAAATGAAGGCCCTATTGGGGTAACAAGACAAAAGTTAACGACGGACGACGGACGGACGGACGGACGGACGACGGACAACTCGCCATCCCATAAGCTCTGCTGGCTTTCGGCCAGTAGAGCTAAAAACAACATTGCATAGTGTATGCTGAAGTTGCTAAGTAGCCAAGAAAGATATACAGTCGTCAAGAAATGCATCAAAGAAAAGAGCGTAACTACCTGTATCTTTGGTGAAAATTCATGTAGGGCACCTGCATGTATATAGAGCATGCGTACACATTGAGGGAAAAAAAGATATACTAGTAACGTCTTTTTTATTATTTATATTTTCCATATCAGGCTAATAATTTATCAACATTTTAGCGTCAATTTCTAGAGGGTATTTGGGCAATGGACTCCCAGTTTTATCTACACGTATATATAAAATAAATAATAACACACTTGAATTTAAATGGTGCATAATATATATATATATATAAAGGCCCGCATTCTATCGAGTTTGCGGAGGCTTTTTTTCAGAAATAAACTTTTAGGCGAAACGTTATTCTGAATGTTATTACACCCACCGCAACACTACTACCTTCCCCACCCTTTCCATTTTTGTGCTCTTCTAGATTTTTTAGAATGTTCGTACCTGTGAAAAAGTTGTAGGATGTTAGTAATAACTGGGTGGATGACCACAAAAGCAAATATGCACCTATAATAACTTATTTCGATGGGACAGCAACGGGAGTACCCAGAGAAATAGAAACATGTTTAATTCCTAAACAGGGTAGTCCCATTGTTGGTATTATACTAATCCGAGCTTTCTCTGACCTTACCAGCCCTTTTTACGATTTTGATATTTCATCTGCACCAGCCAGATGAAATATCGTAATCGCTACACACAAAAATAAATAAATAAAAAATAAAAATAAAAGGCTTTTAGGGTCAGAAAAGGCTCGGATTAGTATTATACCGGGTTCTGTCTTAAGTCAGTACACCCAGTGTCAACAGTGTTGGTCTAACTGCGCTCTTCACAGATTTACATATACAACATATTTCATATTTAAACAATACCAATATGATAAAGAACATGGTTAAACGTCACTAAATAACTGTTCTGGGTTTCAAGTTATAAAAACCGCAAAATCAATGGATACTAACCTTGTCATTATAATGCAATAACGAACCAAAGTGTTTTTGTTTTGTTTTTAAATTACCCCTCTTTACATTGAAATAAGAACGAAATTATATCTGTAAAGCAGGTAAATTAAAACATTTTGTTATTTTTTTCGCAGATATCGTTTCAAACACAATGCCCTGCATATTTCTGCTAATTATATTAATTATATTGTTAATGACCTCTGCCACGCAAAGTCTAGAATATGCGCAAGCAATTCAAGGACCACAATGGAAATAAGGGAAAATTATTTTCCCCTTTTTTGTGTTATCTTTGGCATCGATGTGCAAAGATGGTTTACATCTCATGCATGCATTTTATTTTTATTTTATGCATTGTGTTGTTTTTATAACCATGTATATCTGTATATTTGCCGAAATAAATCTGTCTATCTATCTAATTTACTTGCTAAACTTATTTTTATCAGTATATATTTTATATACTCTCATATGGTCGATAACGAACAGTATGATGGAGAAGGGAATTTACGCTATACGCGACCTAATGAAAGTTTTGTGTTGCTGGTCATATACCACTATTACATTTCCCATTACCTCCATTATAGCCCCGGGTTCAATCCTCCGTTGTGCCACTGAGTTCCGTCGGTGTGTTTTTGGGCAAGACACTTTCCCTTAGCCTCGTCCTTCGGATGGGGACGTAAACCGGGCGGTCCCGTGTATCGGTCTATCCTCCGAGCACGTTAAAGAACCATAGGAATCTATTCGATAATAAGAGTAGGGCAGGTTCCCGGATTCCTATGTATCCTTCCCCTCTCTCTAGGGCGGCTCCGAATAACCTATACTGTGTTGATGAGCCGTTAAACAACATTCAATTCAATTCAATTCCATTATAGCCTTTTGGCCTACAATACCTATTCCTATATCGGAACGGATGATAAAACCTAACTTTTTTTAAAGAACTATCTTAGAGACACTCAAAAATGACCAGCAAATTGGGGGTAATGTGATGCTTTCAGCCTCTAATATTTCTTTCAGCCTCTAATATTTCACTGAAGGTGGCCACCCCAAGAATGGCAGTCAAGAAATTTTACTTTTTGCAAATATACTCTCAATAGTATCCATACAAATGCAAATTTCAGTCAAACAAATGCAAATTTCAGTCAAAATATCCTTAATCAACATGTTTTATAATGGAAATATAATATTTTGATGTTTTATGGTGATTTGTTATGATTTGGGTAATTTAATCCAATCAGAATCTGCCTTACAATCTGACTATGTATATGCCCTGATAGACCTATACTTTTTTCAACCAATCAGAAGCCCCAAATCAATAGTGGTATCTGACCTAAATAGACATTCAACCCGACTGAAGTTTGTTTTTTCTAGCTAAATTGTTTCATACATGGAAAATGGTGTTTTTGTTTTTAGAAAAAAAACTTTCTACAAAATATGAGGACTTTAAAGGGCTTCGACTGAAGACAAATTCATGCGATTTTTACGCGCAAATTCAGAATCTTCAAAATGCCATATCTCGAAAACCGTTCGAATCTTTTGTTTCAAATAAAGTGATTTTGAATTGATTTCATCATAACATGTGATTTCCAACCAGTTGAGGCTATCTTGAAAATAATTTCTACTGTAAAATGATATTTGCGATTTTTAGGGGTCAAAATAGCAGATTTTACCATAAAAATGCCGCTGTTTTCGTATATATTCAAAATTTGCTTCAAATGGATTAATTAACATTATTCAGCAGTTTCTATATGTGAAACCATCAAGAAAATGCAACTTTTCAGTTTAAAAATGGCAAAAAAATAATTCTGAGACTATCCTCCCCGGGCCAACTCCATTTTTAGGGCCATGCCATGTTTTACAATATGCTCATTACGCAAGATTGCCTGTAACTGTACTATGTAATGTATTTTTTTTATTAGATATTGTTTGTGTCATCTTTACAGGTCATTTTCATGCAACCATGCAGCCCAAAAGCACTGTTGACAGTACAGATCCATGAAAAATCATTAAAATGAAGGGGGTGGGGTAGAATAAAACTTATTTTTTTTATAAAAGGTCATATTTTTTGCCAACTAAATAATTTAATTTGTAAAAGGTATTAGACCGCATCAAATATTTGCATATGGGCACTAACCGTAAACAGAGTTTACCTCATTATCTTTTTCAAAACAGACATAAGCGGCTTTTCGACATCTTTGCAGACAGATGTAGATTGTCGCTTTCTGACATCTTTGCCAAAAAATGTATGCAACGCCTTCAGAAATAATAAAACTTACTAGATATACCTTTAATTGTCAAACAAGTGCATTACAGGCCAATTTTGTATACCAGGTGTCAGGTATGGCTAATTTTGTGTCCACAACCCTTAATAAAAGAATTTAAATTACCTATTTTGCATAATAAAACTTTCAAATATTTAAAAGTCATTAAAAAAGTTATAAGAAAAGTCAAAATACAACATAATTCAACATTTCTCACACTTTCAAATGATTGTGTTAGAAAAAAAGTATCTCTACTTTCACTTTTACCCTATGCAGAATCTAGCTTTATAGACATTCAAACCTGACTGAAGTTGTTTTTTTTCCTGGCTATATTGTTTCATACATTCATTCTGAGGAAAATGGTGCCTTTTGTTTTTAGAAAAACGGTGATTTAATTACATAGGAAGCCATGACTGTTTGTAAGACTAAACCGTATGGATAATTAACCCATGCAACCCAACAGCTACATGTATTCGTAAGACAGAACTTACGACAGAGAAGTCATTGCTGTTCATACGACAGAACAGAGATCATCATACGACAGAACAGAGATCACAGTAAGTACAACTAGGGCCGTAAGAAACGACAGTTCTGACAAACTGAGGTGGTCATGATTGCAATGTTATGAAACTCTATAGTTTGTTTTACCCTGACCTTTATATATTGCTTTGGTCAAAAGACAATTGACATGGTGAATACGATAAATAAATATGAAGATATATGACGTTTAACCCAGCATCAACGTACATTTTAACCAATAATTTAACCTTGAATGTGACCTTGACCTTAATATATTGATAAGGTTACGTGACTGTAAACTGAAAAATGTATACCCGTGACAAAATCGACCTTTGAACTTAGAATTTGACATCGACTGTGAACTTAGCGGTTATATTGGTAAGGTCATGTGACTATTGACATGAATGACAATCGTGAACGCTCGACCAATCCCGTCATTCTTCGGGAGCCGCCTCTGTGTATATCGAGTTTCGGTATGTTCAAAACCTCGACATTTTGTTAGCCGGAAAGCAACGGCAAAGAAAATAGTGCACTGTTGCTATGTAAACAATATAGCAGCTGGACATTGATGTATAATTTGCGTTGAATGTTCGTTTTTTACAATGCAGATGAAGGTTTTATCACTGCTTTCATGTAAATAAACTATTGATGGAGCAATCGGCTGAATGACATTGCAAAATTTGATTTTGAATGAAAATTTGTTTTGACGGGAATCTAAGGCGCGATGACGTAAATTATTGGAAATGTTCGATTAACATTCGAGTAATGCTGCGAAGCATTCTACGAGATGTTGCGAATGGAAAAATGAAAGTGCTAGATCGTTATTCAGCTGATTGTCTATGGTTAACAGACAGTGAATCATGTAGTTGACGATAAGAATGCATTACAACTTCAAATTCCTAGTGAATTCGTCTAAAAAACTGAATGTTGTTTAACGGCTCATCAACGCAGTATATGTTATTTAGAGCCGCCCCAGAGAGAGGGGAAGGATACATAGGAATCCGGGAACCGTGCCCTACTCTTATTATCGAATAGATTCTTATGGTTTTTTAACGTGCTCGGAGGATAGACCGATACACGGGACCGCCCGGTTTACGTCTTCATCCGACGGACGAGGCTAAGGGAAAGTGTCTTGCCCAAGAACACACCTACGAAACTCAGTGGCACCACGGAGGATTGAACCCGGGGCCTCCGGTTACAAATCCACCGCGCTACCGACTGCGCCATGCTACCGACTGCGCCACGCCAGCCCTCAACTTGAATGGTATAAACACATATTTTGCAGTGTTCAAGGGTCACCGTTTTACTTGCTGAAATGACGTTTTCGTAGATCAGTCTACTAAGTGTAGCATGTGGTCAGTTGGTTTAGGCGTCGTGTTAGTGGCGGGGAAGTGAGGGTTCAAGCCTGCTGGCTTACTTTTCCTTTTTTTTCACTTATTTATTTTTCATTTTCATTATTATGCTTTTCATTATTGCAAATGGTAAGGTAGCAATGAACAGTTCCTATTTTTTCATTTTGACAACGCAATCTTATAATTACACATGGTAGCAGTGAACAGTTTGTTTGTTTGTGTTGTAATAAACCCGCTAACGTATCCCTTACATGTGAACAATTGTATTTCTGTGCTGATGTGTACTTCTAGCATGTCGTGTTACAATGGTGAATTGTAATCAATATGTAAGGCATGTCAAGGTATTTGAACAGAGAGAAGCGAGGTCGCCTACATTTATTCAAAATGTTTGATAGGAAGAACTGATGGTAAAAATCGGAAAGAATGTGTCTGGTAAGGAAAAACCGTCGTGGCATGTTTATATCTCCGTGACAACTTTATTTTCTGTTCAATATTGTTTTAACACCCGTGACTTGATCTATTATTATGTTAAATGTTTGTCCCTCCGCAGCTATTTTACGCTTGCGTAAAACCTTGCTTGTAGCATTTTAAAATAATTCTAGGGTCATAACTCCCATGTGTTTACTCCAATAAGTCTAGTTTTCAAACTCGTACAAGTTCTCAATGATATTAAGATCACGCCAAAGACTGGTCAAGATCAGATGTAAAATGAACGAGCTAGAGTGCTATCGAAGCAAAACATGCAATTTTTCAACAATTCATGGGCCATAACTCTTGTGTCTCGTGTTACTAATCTGATCTAGCAGGTTTGTTTTCGAGCGTATCCGAGCTTTTATCAATAATATCAACACTATGGTCAATTTTGGTAAAGATCGGACGAACGAATAAAAAGCTAAAGTGCTATATAACGAATCAAAATATATTAACTAAATCAAGGGCAATGCATATGATATGCTAATCAGAGTTAGCTGGTTTTGAACTTGTCGAGCTTTAATTGAAATCAACGTTCTGATTGAGTTTGATAAAATTCGGACGTAACATGACATTGTAGGTCATAATCGTCTTAACAAGGCAAAGGTTAGAGGACGCCGAACAACTTAGCGTTCTTGGTCCTTCGGAGAAGTAGAGATTATCAAAGTATTGAGCGGCGTAGTTTGGTCGAAGAGGATTTACTGTCCAGATCTTTTGTCGTGTTGAAGGGGCGTGAAAGAAGCAGAATGCGTTGAATTTGTTTTGTTATATTTTATTGAAACAAAGTTGTGCCATTTATTTATGACAATAATCTCAAATGTGGAATGTATTGTAAACTGCAAGCAATGATGCTCGACTTTCAAGGTGCAAATGCTCGATAATCATTAGAGCTATGAGTCGCTCAGCTACAGATGCAGAGCAATAATCACCGCTCAGCTAGAGATGCAGAGCAATAATCAAGTGGTGCATGTGTTAACGTTGCCTTATATAACATCAATGATATATGACTTTAGACATAGAGGATCTTAAACGAGTTCCCATTTCATATAAGATTTATGAAACAAGTTATGAATTATTTTAATTTTAACGAGCCTTTTGGCGAGTTAAAATTAAAAATAATTCATAACGAGTTTCATAAATCTTATATGGAATGGGAACGAGTTTAAGATCCTTTTTATCACATAACATTGCAATCAAATTAGTAAAAATTAATTCAGATGAACATAGAACCGCCACGACGTCAGACACACTTTAGCGCAAAAACGTCATAAAATATGTGACGTCGTAACGTCGCGTCTCACACGTAACGTTGCGTATAAACGAGTTCGTGTTTTACCGCTTTACAAAATAGCAGTTTACGCCAACTTTTTAACAAACCAACAACAATGTTTTATATAACGTGCATTATTTGTATAAGCTGTCACAAATAATAAGTTTATGACTCAGATCTGGGTGAATTTGAAATAAATAAAATAGTTTCAGTTAATAAACTTGCGTAGTGTTACAGGCTTAACTCAACCAATCAAAATCGTTCCAGGTTGTATTACACGTGTGTCATATTACATGGGTGTTCGACACTGCTAACATGGGACGTTATGTGATAACATGGTTTACTTATTGTTTACAGCTATGGTTATTGACAAATGAGTAGTGTAGGTGCATAAAGTGTTAAACAACTATCCTAAAACGCAACTGACCCCACCCTCTCCCCACACTCCACCACCACAAAAACACACCAACCTCCATCCACATATACCCTATAAAGCCCCCCCCCCCCTCACCCCGACCCCCACCACACACACACCACCCCCACCATCACAAACACCCATACACATACATTCTCCCTCCACACCTAGCTGGAATGAGAACTAGAGCAGTCAAATTCAGGTACAGGTGCAGGACGTTCGATAGCGATCAACAACGGCTGCTTTCATTTAAAACGTGAAAGTATTGTATTACTGGAAGTATTGTATCACTGGAAGACTTTCGGTTTCTTGTATTTTTACCTGTCAGTATAGGGCCATCCTTAAAAATATATTTGTTTGCTGTTTCCTGACCGAGGATTTTATAAGTGGGTTGGAAGGTAGGTGATTTTATTTTTGACAAAGATAGTAAAAACCTTAAGAAATGAAAGAAACATATACTAAATATAACCCTAACCCTATACAAAAATATGTTAAAAGAATTGCTATTAAAACTTTTGGGCAGGGTATTTTTCGTGGGTATGTAGGGAAACAGCAAACAAACAATTTTTTATGGTCAGCCTAGCTGTGCATTTTGTGTATAATTTATGATTACGTTGCCACAATTGCCTAAGTATCCGCCATGTCAAATTAAAACGATAAAGGGCAAGCAAGTCATTGATTTCGTGATCATGCAATTGTTATTGTGTTTTGTGTGTGTGTTTTTGTTTTTCATAATGCAATCTGTATCAAGCATTGAAATTAGCGTCTTGATTTATTAATTCAATATCATTTTCTGACTTTACACAATGTAATACACACTGTAATAGGTATTGTAATACCCAATGTAATACAAACCTAATACGCATGGTAATGCACTGTTTTAAGCATAGTAATACACACTGCCATACACTAAAAATACATGCTATAATATGCATTGCAATACACTGTAATTATCATTGAAATACACATCATACACATGTAATACAGTGTAATACGCACTGTTCTTCGTATTGCAATATACACAGTAAGATGCATTGTAAGACAAGGTAATTAGCATTGTAATACACGAGGTAATACACAGTGTAATATACACTGTTCTAAGTTTTGTAATACACACTGTTCTACGCACTGCAATACACACTGTAATTATCATTGTAATACACAATGTAATACAAACCTAATACGCTTTAAAATACACGCTGTAATATGCATTGTAATACACTGTAATTAGCATTGAATTACACATCATATACATGTAATACAGTGTAATACGCACTGTACTACGCATTGCAATATACAAGGTAAGATGCATTGGAAGACAAGGTAATTAGCATTATAATACACGAGGTAATACACAGTGTAAATACACTGTTCTACGTTTTGTAATACACACTGTTCTACGTTTTGTAATACACACTGTTCTACGCTTTGTAATACACACTGTTCTACGCATTGCAATACACACTGTAATATGTATTGATATACATACGTAATACCCATTGTTATACATACGTAATAAGGCATTGTAATACATGCTGTAAGACACATTGTTATAACCAGTGCAATACATAATTATGTAATTGGAATATACGGTGTAATACACATTGTAATACACAGTAATAACAATGTAACAACAATGTAATAACAATGCAATAACAATGTAATAACAATGTAATAGCAATGTAATAACATTGTAATAAGCATAGCAATACACACACTGTAATACACAATGTAACACACAATGTAATATACACTTCAATAAGCACTATAATACGCGTATTAATACATACATTGTAATACACACTGTAATACACAATGTAAAACACATTGTAACACACACTGTAATAAACAGTGTAATAAGCATAGCAATACACACATCGTAATCCACACTGTAACACACAATGTAATATACACTTCAATAAACATGGTAATATGCATAGTAATACACACATTGTAATACACACTGTAATACACACTGTAATACACACTGCAATAAACATTGTTAATGTAACACACACTGTTATAAACATTGTAATAAGCATAGCAATACACAGTGTAATCCACACTGTAATACACTATGTAACACACATTGTAATAAGCATAGCAATACACAGTGTAATACACCATGTAACACACATTGTAATAAGCATAGCAATACACAGTGTAATACACACTGTAATACACAATGTAACACACAATGTAATATACACTTCAATATGCATTTTAATATGCGTAGTAATACAAACATTGTAATACACACAGTAATACACAATCTATTACACATTGTTAATGTTAATAAACAGTGTAATACGCATAGCAATACACACATATTAATTCACACTGTAATACACCATATAACTACACTTCAATAAACATTGTAATATGCACAGTAATACATACATTGCAATACACATTGTAATACACAATGTAATACATATTGTAATACACAATGTAATACACCATGTAATACACCATGTAATACACACGTAATACACAATGTAATACACAATGTAATACACCATGTAATACATATTGTAATACACAATGTAATACACACTGTAATGGGTTATGTAATACGTAGTATAAATAAACCATCAAGTTATATATCAGGTTTTAAATGCTAAAACGTACAGTGTAATGGAAAAACAAAATCATCTACTTTTCCAGCGAGCATACCTAGGGGAATTAGACACAATTAATGAACAGATTGATTGAATTCCCATCCCTACCGGCAACATCTATGTCTCATTCATTACAGGGATGGAGTTAATATCAAATATCGTTAGTTCTTCTAATTCCCGATGGGGGTGGGGGACATTGACATTGATAATTGTTGGTGCATAAATCATTGATATTAATTCATATGACAATGCAAGGCTTTAACAAATTATATATTGTTTTTTACTCTACATTTATTTAATAATATCTATGACTGTTAGCAATATGAACCCCATAATAATGCCATAATGCCTTTAGGCACTGCGGACAGTCCCTACACATCTGCATGTGAACATGATGAACATCAAAACCCATGATTTACATTCGTTTGTTTTCTTTCGCTTTTTTAAAAAAATTCCGATGGAGCATGCTTGCAATCAATAAATCCACTGTTTCAGATACAGCTAAGCCCCTGATATGAATTAATGTTGGTGATTTAACAACAAAAATACACCGAGCCATTGTGTATTCAAGTAAGTCTGAACATTTTTCATCCGAAGCTGTACTATACGGCTTGTTTAATGCGTGCACAGTTCATGTCAATTGTGAGAAAAGTGTGCTTGCAATGTCTATATCCGATAGAAATGCCACAACTTGCAAGCATGTCGGATAGAAATTTATAAAAATCGGATCATGCACGACTGAAGAGCATCAGTTCTATTAAATAATAGTTTATAATATTAAAGTATACTTGCTTTGATATCTAGTAATTCCCGTTCAGTTTCTACTTATTTCGTCTGCTTGATGTAATTCCTAATGTATTGCACACCTTGACCAATTTCGACACGCTCGTTATGATGGCGGCACGTTCGTGTTGTAATAGTGTTGTGTTGACAACCGCCTGAAATTCCGGGTGCATCAAGGTCATAGATACCTCACTTGCACAAACTTGTCTGGCGCATTCGTGTCTGGCGTGTCCGTTTACAGACCTAATTAAGCATGTTAGGACCTTAGTAAGGACTTTCTTTATAAAATCTTTAATGAAAACTTCGCAATTGTGTAATTTGAACACAAAAAGGTTGATTTAAATACAAAATAATTTCGTGATCACATTTTCTGAAAATTGAATGCTCTAAATTTTTCCTAACAAGAAAATTAACCCAGTCGGTATGCGCAGATAAGGTGTGGTACGCGCAGATAAGGCGTAAGGTAAGAAAGAGTACATGTTAAAGGGACACACGGCATCTTGAAGTATTTGAAATGGGTACGTGTCTCGATTTATATATCCAGTTTCATTTTTACTTTTACCCTGGTGACATTTAAATAAATCATTTTTTAAGTATTCACTGTTTCGTCTTATTATACTACAAGTTTTAAATATATTATTGCTGCAATAATATCAAAAAATAATAATATAAAAAAAATGGCTTAATACAATTCTTATAATTAACATTAATGATTGAACAAATGCATTTTATGTAGAAAAACTAACGGGACGCCGCTAGTTTTTAAAATATCAAGATTGCCATGTGTCCCTTTAAAGGGACACGAAGGGACACGAGGTAATCTTGATTTCTTGAAAATTCACGGAGTCCCGTTAGTTTTTCTACATAAGTTGCCTTATTTGCAATCAATAATAATACGCGTATGAACAGTTCAAAGGAAATTGTTTTTGATTATAACTATCTGATGATTTTGCTGCCTAAACAATATATTTAAACCCAGGTAGAATAACAAAGAAAAAGAAAACTTACACGTCATTTGATTATTATGGAAAGCCGCAGGTGACCCTGTGATTATAATTATTTTTTACTATATGTTTAACTGAATTATTATAATCACCACATTTCTCCATTTTGTACGTGTTATCATTATTATCAAAATCCATACATTTTTAGCTCTCTGGAAAAATGTATACATTCTGAAAATGTTAACATTTTTATTATAATCACCACATTTCTACGATTTTGTACGTGTTATCATTATTATCAAAATCCATACATTTTTAGCTCTCTGATATTTTTTTTATTATAACCACCACATTGCTACGATTTTGTACGTGTTATCATTATTATCAAAATCCATACATCTTTAGCTGTCTGAAAAAATGTGTACATTCTGAAAATGTTAACATTTTTATTATAACCCGCACATGTCTGAAAATGTTAACATTTTTATTATAACCCGCACATGACATTGTATGCATTATAATTATAACAATATCCGTACGATTACCTCCCTTAGCTCTCTGAAAATGTATACATTCTCAAAATGTTAACATTCTGAAAATCGATACATGTGCGTCTTATAATCCTAAATCTCGCGAGACAATTTATGTTCGGGGGAATTGGCTTTTGGAAAATGTGTGTATTATAATTCTAAATCTCGCGAGACAATTTATGTCCGGGGGAATTGGCTTTTGGAAAATGTGTGCATTATAATTCTAAATCTCGCGAGACAATTTATGTCCGGGGGAATTGGCTTTTGGAAATCGTGTGTATTAAGCATGTATGTGCTAGTGTGTGTGAGGGGTGGGGGAGGGGTGTTTAGGGGAATGGGTGGGCAGGCGGTTTAAGGGAGCGGGTTGAACAGGAGGATTGGCAAGAGGATTAAGATGAGATGATGATGGGCAGCAGGATTGATGGATGTGAATGGGCAGGACGTTTAAGATAAGAAATGAGTATGGTTGGGGTGAGGGTGTGTTGGGGGGGGGGGGGGGGGGAGGGGGGGGGGGGTGGAAGCAGAAAGCTTAAGTTATGCGGGTGGGCAAGAGGGTTTAAGAGAAGAAATGAGTGTGGTTGGGGTGAGGGTGTGTTGGGGTGATGGAAGCAGAAAGCTTAAGGTATGCAGGTGAGCAAGAGGGTTTAAGAGAAGAAATGTGTGTGTGTGGTGTGGGCCGGAAGATTAAGGGATGCGGGTGGGCAGGAGGTTTAAAAGAAAGAAATGTGTGTGGGGAATTGGGGAGTAGGAAACTTAGGGGATGCGGGTTGACAGGAGTTTTAAGAGAAGAAATGTATGTGTGTGGGGTGGGGGAGTGGGAAGAAGGAAGCTTAAGGGATGCGTATGGGCAGGAGGTTTAAGAAAAGAAATGTGTGTGTTTGAGGAGCTTAAGGGATGCGGGTGTGTCTTAAGGTTTAAGAAAAGAAATGCGTATGTGGGAAGGGAGGAGCATTAAGCTTATGTGATGCGGGTGGGCAGGAGGTTTAAGAAAACATTGTGTATGTGTGGGAGGGTGAAGCAGGAACCTTAAAGGATGCGTGTGTGCAGGACGTTTAAGAGAAGAAATGTGTGTGTGTGTGTGTGTGTGTGTGGTGGGGGTGGAGAGGGGTTGGGGGGGGGGGGGGTGGCGGGGGCGAGGTTGCAGGAAGCTAACGTGGCATACTCCTTTATTCCCGGGAGAATTATAATGCACACATTTTTCAAAAGCCAATTCCCCCGGACATAAATTGTCTCGCGAGATTTAGAATTATAATGCACACATTTTCCAAAAGCCAATTCCCCCGGACATAAATTGTCTCGCGAGATTTAGAATTATAATACACACATTTTCCAAAAGCCAATTCCCCCGAACATAAATTGTCTCGCGAGATTTAGGATTATAAGACGCACATGTATCGATTTTCAGAATGTTAACATTTTGAGAATGTATACATTTTCAGAGAGCTAAGGGAGGTAATCGTACTGATGTTGTTATAATTATAATGCATACAATGTCATGTGCGGGTTATAATAAAAATGTTAACATTTTCAGACATGTGCGGGTTATAATAAAAATGTTAACATTTTCAGAATGTACACATTTTTTCAGACAGCTAAAGATGTATGGATTTTGATAATAATGATAACACGTACAAAATCGTAGCAATGTGGTGGTTATAATAAAAAAAATACCAGAGAGCTAAAAATGTATGGATTTTGATAATAATGATAACACGTACAAAATCGTAGAAATGTGGTGATTATAATAAAAATGTTAACATTTTCAGAATGTATACATTTTTCCAGAGAGCTAAAAATGTATGGATTTTGATAATAATGATAACACGTACAAAATCGTAGAAATGTGGTGATTATAATATTTCAGTTAAACATATAGTAAAAAATAATTATAATCACAGGGTCACCTGCGGCTTTCCATAGATTATATGCAATCTATGGAAAGCCGCAGGTGACCCTGTGATTATAATTATTTTTTACTATATGTTTAACTGAATTATTATAATCACCACATTTCTCCATTTTGTACGTGTTATCATTATTATCAAAATCCATACATTTTTAGCTCTCTGGAAAAATGTATACATTCTGAAAATGTTAACATTTTTATTATAATCACCACATTTCTACGATTTTGTACGTGTTATCATTATTATCAAAATCCATACATTTTTAGCTCTCTGATATTTTTTTTATTATAACCACCACATTGCTACGATTTTGTACGTGTTATCATTATTATCAAAATCCATACATCTTTAGCTGTCTGAAAAAATGTGTACATTCTGAAAATGTTAACATTTTTATTATAACCCGCACATGTCTGAAAATGTTAACATTTTTATTATAACCCGCACATGACATTGTATGCATTATAATTATAACAATATCCGTACGATTACCTCCCTTAGCTCTCTGAAAATGTATACATTCTCAAAATGTTAACATTCTGAAAATCGATACATGTGCGTCTTATAATCCTAAATCTCGCGAGACAATTTATGTTCGGGGGAATTGGCTTTTGGAAAATGTGTGTATTATAATTCTAAATCTCGCGAGACAATTTATGTCCGGGGGAATTGGCTTTTGGAAAATGTGTGCATTATAATTCTAAATCTCGCGAGACAATTTATGTCCGGGGGAATTGGCTTTTGGAAATCGTGTGTATTAAGCATGTATGTGCTAGTGTGTGTGAGGGGTGGGGGAGGGGTGTTTAGGGGAATGGGTGGGCAGGCGGTTTAAGGGAGCGGGTTGAACAGGAGGATTGGCAAGAGGATTAAGATGAGATGATGATGGGCAGCAGGATTGATGGATGTGAATGGGCAGGACGTTTAAGATAAGAAATGAGTATGGTTGGGGTGAGGGTGTGTTGGGGGGGGGGGGGGGGGGAGGGGGGGGGGGGGGTGGAAGCAGAAAGCTTAAGTTATGCGGGTGGGCAAGAGGGTTTAAGAGAAGAAATGAGTGTGGTTGGGGTGAGGGTGTGTTGGGGTGATGGAAGCAGAAAGCTTAAGGTATGCAGGTGAGCAAGAGGGTTTAAGAGAAGAAATGTGTGTGTGTGGTGTGGGCCGGAAGATTAAGGGATGCGGGTGGGCAGGAGGTTTAAAAGAAAGAAATGTGTGTGGGGAATTGGGGAGTAGGAAACTTAGGGGATGCGGGTTGACAGGAGTTTTAAGAGAAGAAATGTATGTGTGTGGGGTGGGGGAGTGGGAAGAAGGAAGCTTAAGGGATGCGTATGGGCAGGAGGTTTAAGAAAAGAAATGTGTGTGTTTGAGGAGCTTAAGGGATGCGGGTGTGTCTTAAGGTTTAAGAAAAGAAATGCGTATGTGGGAAGGGAGGAGCATTAAGCTTATGTGATGCGGGTGGGCAGGAGGTTTAAGAAAACATTGTGTATGTGTGGGAGGGT
>JAWPHD010018670.1:0-38830 GCA_037043455.1 Cyrtodaria siliqua
ATGCCATACTTGGACATTCCGAGTCTTAATTTCATACCCCATCCATCCTCATCTCCAAGAAGCGAAAACGGGGTTGGAAGGGATATGAAATGAAATCTTAATTTCGGCTTCAAAAAATTGCGTATTGTAAAATTAAAACATTTAATTGGTAATTTTAAAAGGTTTTCGCATTTTTCCAGTAAAACATGTTTTAAACATATTATATAACACCACTCTCATAGTTTCAGAGAAGTATATTTTTCAATGATGTTCTTATACAACTCTAGGTAACACTGTGGCCCCCGAGGGGGCAAAATTTACATCAGGTTCATCATTCGAATAAACTTGATAGAGAACCATAAGCTAATGCTACATGCTAAGTATTATAACTCCATGCCTTGTGGTCACCTTTATCAGTACTTATTCATAGTAGAATCTTCAAATCTTCTCGATACAAGTCTAGGGAAAACCTGTGAACTCTCATTATACAAATTCTGGAGCCCCCCCCCCCCCCCCCCCCCCCCCCCCCACTCCCACACACACACCCAGTTTTGACAACTTCATTTGAACAAGCTTGATCGTGTTTGCAGTTTTTGAGAAGATTTTATTTTATTGTTGTCTACTATCTTTAGTGTCATCTTGGAACTCATGTTGACCGAATTTTAACAAATTCGAATGACGCTGATCTAATGATTTTTCATGATCAAAATTAGCTAAGCCGTTGCTGGGACTTATTTTAAAGCAAATGTTAAGGAAGGAAGGCGAAATGTAATTCCAATATTTCCTGCTTAATTAAAAAATAATGCCCCTTTTGTAGGCCTCGTACTTATTATACTTAACAAGGAAAGTAGATAAAGTAAAAATACGTTCAATATTATCTTGTTACTGCTTTTTATTTATTTTATTTATATTTCGAAAAAAATTTCCGACACAATAAACATAGAATTTTAAAGATTAATAACAGTTCTTTATTAAAATTTGGGGTACCCCTTTTAGGGCCATATTTCCCCAGGAGACATGGTTCCCCTGGCGTGACTCCTGTTTTTTATTTAAAGGTCATACCCTAAGGTTCGTATGTTCAAAGTGTCATGCTTTCTTCCTGAAGTCCACAAGTATTTCTATATATACCAGACTATGGATTAATGCAGTTCCAGGTATCCACTGTAAAAGTAATTAGTGGCCGTTCAAATAATGTAGAATAAATGTGACAGAGCTTCATTTCAATTCAATTTGATTTTATCATACGGTGGAATAAACTCTATTTATGTTTCCTACATCATTGAAAGACATCGTACGTCACCTATCACGTAACCCTTTTTGAAACCCAGTACGGAGATATAATAGACCCTTCATATAGAAGTTGTTTGATGATTGTAAAATAAACCCAATCAGGTTATATATCCCAACGTGTTTTTCTCACAGAGTTCAAAATAATTTGTTTGACAATATTCCTTATTGTTGAGAACAATGCAATATTACTGAATTAAAATATATGGTAAAATAAGGAAGAACAAATATATATTTCAACTGTTTACACTCCCCACCCTACCCCACGTTCAGCTTATCATCCTCCTACCTCACCCCCTCCCCACCCCAACCCCACATACACCACCCCACTCTCCCGTTCAGCTTCAGCATTAACACTTGCGACTAAATATCAAAGTGGTAATAAACTGTAGTTTTATCATCAATGCCATTCGTATGTTCTTTAAAACATCGATACGGTTTGTTTAACAAGAGGGCCTAGATCGCTCACCTGGTAATCATGGGCAATAAGTCTGTTGTGGCTAGTCTGGCATGGGTATTTTTTAATTTGTCCCACTTTCTTCTATGAATGAAATTTCATAAAAATGGGTTGGGGGTGGGGGTGTGGGGGTGGGAAGTATAGAGATGGATATGAATCAAGTTGTTTAAGTTGTTATTGATATTAACATTCTAAACAAATTTGGTAAAGATCAGATAAAAAATAAAGTAACTATAAATTTAACAAAGCAAAATACAATATAGCATTTTTCAATAAATAAAGGGGCATAACTCGTTACTAAAAGATCTAGCTGGTTTTCAAAACTTGTCTAAGATTTCATTGATATACAGCGATTTTCACAACTAAACGATGCTTCCTGCCAAGTTTCGTCGAAATCAAACAAGGTGTTTAGGAGGATTAGCGCTGACAAGAAGTTTAAAGTAAACATAAAAATGTCAAGAGGCCGTAACTCCGTCAAAATCAACAAATCGGAAACAAACGCATTATGCCCAACTGGATATCATACCAATGCTAAATTTCGTCAAATCAAAAAAGAGGGTGGAGAGTTAAAATAATAATAACAATAGAAAACAATAAATAAAACACCAAAAAACTGTGTAACTTTAGTTAAGATTGCTTAAAAAATGTGGCCTATATCGTGTTAACAACATGTAAAACTGAATTGTTGCTAATTCAGGGGCCATAACTCTGGTGTTACTGGTCCGAACTTGCCCATTATCGAACTTGTCCGAGATCTTATGGTCATATAAAATCTGTGCCTGTCTGGTTAAGATTTCTCAAGATATGTGGTCTTTATCGTGTAAACAAGATAAAAAAAACTGCATTTTTTGCTAATTCAGGGGCCATTACTCTGGTGATACTGGTCCGATCTGGCCCATTATCGAATTCGTCCGAGATCTTATGTTCATATACAATCTTTGCAAGTTTGGTTAAGATTGCTCGCGTAATGTAGCCCATATCCTGTAAACAAGCTAAAGGTTGACGACAGACAGACGACAGAAAACAAAACGACAGACGACGGACGACTGACGAAGAATGGTCACAATAGCTCAAACTTGAGCACTTCGTGCTCCGGTGAGCTAAAAATGCATGCCGAGTTTAGTGTTTGCCATGCATAAAGTGTTCCCCTGCAAAAGTGACATGTTTCCTTTCATATATGTGTAATCATTTCTGAGTTGCGATAGTGCTGGTTCAAGTCTGCATTATATGTTTTCTCCTCATCCGTTATCTATTTTTTTTTTTAAACTGTGTTTGCTATATTATACCGTACGTCATGGCAAAAGATAAGATGCGTTTCCAAACAGTTTGGAACGTTATTAATAAACCCGATATTTTATTAAAATCGAACTAAATGTGTATATTACCATAAACTTAATATCAGAAACCACAGTTAAACAGTCACAAACTATATATACGATGTTTTATTTACATCGTTAAACAAGCTAAACGTCTTATACAAATATCACTCTTAATGTAGCAGATGACAACCTTAATTTGGCATGGTCTTGATGTAAGAGGAGTTTAGTTTTGTTTGAATGGTATTTTACGTCATTTTAGCACATATTAGGCCATATATGACGGTCGGTTGAGGCTGATCACCCCGCTTTACAAGGGTAGAACCAGTACTGTATATCTCCCGCCATCCATAAGAATCGACACTTTTCACTTCACGGGCTTCCAATGGGATTCGAACCTGAAGAAAATCCACATGTCCGTGTAGGAGACCAGCAGACTCTCTAACAACGCCGATACGGTTCGCATCGGTTGTAAGCGAATCATCAAGTGCCTCAGTAACTAACAAGAACATATTAACTTAATTTGTATTGAAACTGTAGATTTTGAAAAACGTTGTTACCTTTAGCGTAGACAATGCGAGGGCTTAACGCAAAACTATTGTAACTCACTTTTTTTCTGAAAATGATTTTTTTACATAATCCTTATCAGATACTGACCCTTTATAATGTCAAAAAATATTAGAACTAGATTCTAAAATGTGGTGGAGAAAAATAAAAAAAAATGTCATATTATTGTATCTGATACAGCTTTTTTTTAATGCGAAACTATTGTAACTCAGCTTTAAATCATTTAAAATAGTTTTGCATTTGTTTTTGATTAAATCTTCATATAAGGGATTGTTTATAGCCAACAAAATCATGTTGTTTCTTGCAAATTTATTTAAGATTATAATAATTTATATTAGTTTTACTTTCAAAAATAATTTGGCGCGAAACTCTTGTAAGTCAAATTTGATTTTCATTAAACTTTACAATATTTACATAATAATTTCATCCAAATGAAGGTAATAATAACTACTCTTTGTTTCTTATGTGAAATATAAGTTAAATTAAAGATTGAAGAACTTTAAGGAGTTTTATTGCTTACCATTCTTAGGACATTAAAGGTTATTTGAATTAAAAACGCGGTAATGGAAGTATGTAAGGTTGTTTTTTATTCATTTTAGCCTCCACTTGGGATCACAGAATTAGGGATATCAGTGGTTCCACAGAAGAATTAATAATTATTGCCAAGCCCCTTTTTTCCAAGCTTTGCAAACTGATATGAAGTTAATGAATTGTTGGATTTTGTGTTGTTTATCTGGTAAAAATATATATTGTGAATTTTGTTTTTTTAAACATTGCCGAAACATCATTTGCACGTATGTTTTTCTGTGTAAAGTATTGATAGTATGTACAAAAGTCATGAAACAGATTAATATTTTAAACTTTTAGTGCTGTTTATTTACAGATTTTCATTTATTTGTGAATTCCAGGAGTAAATATCTATTTTCCGGGGTCTAATTAGGTAAAATTAATGATTTTTTGAAATGTTTCGCTACTCAATTTAAGTATTTCTATCTGTAAATTGTTTTATACTTCAAAGCTAATAATGTTAAAATATTAAGCAAGTTTTACACATCACTCTCTCAAACAATGATTGTTGAGTTTGAATTTGTGGTAATTGAGAATAAGTTTTAGTTATTTCTCTAAGTTTATGAAAAACAATACTGTTTTATTAATATTACTCACCCTCATGTGTTTAGGGATTTTCAAATGATTAGTAATTAATTATTTCATAATTACCTTATAAATTATTTACAAGTATTAATAAGGTGAGAAAGTTTTCCCATTGCTTTGCGAATGTTGATTGTTCTTAGTATCCACATTCAGGTGATTCATGGCCAATAGAAATAGTCTAAAATATTAAAATTGGAGCAGAAAATGACTTGCTCGGCCGTTTTTAAAGGTCCATTATCATACTCTTTTTTTTTAGAACAACATAAGTATGAAAAACAACTTTATAATCATTTTCGCCAGGATATTTTCATCTATTATATAAAGCAGTAAGTAATATTATTATATCAGAGGTCAGGGCTGGTATAAACTCTTTAGTCAATCCTTAATAAACAGTTTGTTTGCGGTTTCCCTGCCCAAGATTTCATAAGTGGGTAGGTATGTAGGAAGGTACATATTTTACCAACTGCATTAAAGGGATCCATAGCAATCTTGAAGTATTCATCAAAGTTTAAATTATGAATCCAGTATAAGTGTAACTTTAAACCTGCTTGCATATAATTATATTAAAGGAAATATAATTTCAAATTCTACTTCTTTCTGCTGTCATAGGTTTTAAATATAGCGTTGGTGTAATATAATCAACAATTAATAATATGTAAAAACAATAATTGCTTTGAATTATTGAAAGAATTATAAAGAATTATTTAAAACATGCAAGATATTTGGAAAAACTAACCCGACGCCATGATTTTTAAATACATCAAGATTGCCGTGTGCCTCTTCAAGTGAATGGTTCTATCCAGGACAGGTTAAAGTCATTTTGCAATTTAAACTAACACAATTATAATATATGCAGAACTGTGCAGTTGCAACTAAGATACTATTTTATATGGGATTATTCAGTCAAGTTTAATAATACAGGAAGACTCATGTAGTCCAATTCTTACCCCTCCACCTCCTAAACCGAAAGAGGAGACACAATGGTGCAAGAAGCTAGATGTTCACTTATTCAGTAAAATGCATTGTTCCTACAATAAGCTAATCGCCACAAAAAACGTGTGTTAAATAGCCACTTGCCATAAGTATTTTTAACAAACACTTTTTAGCTTTATAAAAAAATTATAATATATTGCACTCCATATAATTGTTCTTATCTTCATCTTGTCGGAATTACTATATTAAATGATCTTTATAACAAGTATTGTCTATAAAACGTATTGTCTACAGTATATTTCGATGTATCGTTTGTTTAAAAATCAGTTATTTAAAATAATATTGACTTACAGTAGTTTCGTATAAAAAAATTATAAAGTCCAATTATTTCTCATTTAACTTAATGAAAAGGGAAAAGATTTAGTATTAACTACATTGTATGTCAAAGGAAGATAATGATAACTGTTGTATGCTTCAATTGTGAAACTAAATTTAAAATAAAGATAACAAGAACTTAATGGATTTCAGTTGCATACCATTCTTAGGTTTGTCCAAAATGAGCCTTAACATACAAACTTACTGCCTAAAACTATACTGTCCAATAGTTTTCATTGTAGTATGTAGTTTTTAAAAAAAAATCTGAATAAAATGTATCAAAACTGCTAAAAAAATTTAGCATAGCATGATTACGAAAACATTTATGTTTTATCATTTTACATCAGTATGTGTAACATCTCGTTGTGATATAATCATAATAAATTATAAATAAATCTCTCGGCTATTCATTTAACGAATAACTTGCATAATATTATGCAAATACATGCACAATTATGCACACGGCTGTTCATTTGATGAACTTACATCAATACATTGATCATCACAGAAGCAGACTAACTCACTAAGTAAATCTGGTCGGTAACAGCTGGTTCATAACATGAGGACATGTGTCTTGCCACACTCTGTTGGGTCTGGCATATTTAGCATGTGCTCTCCAAATCAGTAACTGATATGCACATTTGATAGATGAAGTAAAAGACTATCATCTGTTTCGGGGAGAGTGGGTGGGGGTAACTAACTTCCTTGTAACATGCTGTAACGTTTCTGATTTTAATGAAATTGTTCAAACAGCAACTTTATTCTAATGATTTGAATATTACCTCTTCATAAACTTTACCGGTGCTCGGTAAAATACTCCTAGGTAAAGTAGTCATATGAGGAGAAATACTTTAGAATAGTTTGTTATGACTACTTCTTAATTATTTAGAATATATTGTAGTTAAAATAAACAACTTTACAAGATTACATAAAACTAAACGTTTACTAAAATATCACATTGCAGTAGCAAGATATATTATACCGCAAACATTTTGTTCAATTTTATCCTCTCTAAGTTAATTAAAGCTTTTAAAGTTAGAGAAAAAGTTGAATTAAAAACAAAAACAATTGTATAATACATTTTGAATATTATAGGGCTTTACACGTTTTTTAAAAATAATTTGCGGTATTGACCTAGATTTTGACCTCTTTTGTGAAAATAAGGACAACTATTTTTCTCATGACTAAGAACATGTGAGTGAATCTTAGTTTGAATTTCATTTTGAAATATGGCTAGCTAGAAAGCTTGGACAATATTGCATTAGACTCAATGGGATTTAAAATGAAGACCCCAAGGTACCCCGTTTCGCCATATAAGCCAAGATGCGACCTTGGGGTCTTAAAGATAAGCGGCGTCACGTAATGCGAACGTCTGCCCTGGGGCCCGGGTGGGGTGGGCGGGCGGGGTGATTTGGGGTAATATTTTTGTCGATTTGTCGTGTTTAATGTCAATAAGTGTACAATATTGATGACGACATGACGTAATAAATTTGATTAAGTCGTCAAATTTCTTATCGACATATTGAAATATAACTAGTCAAGACGCCATACAACAACTAAACTTATTTGATTGACGAACATGTCGACTTAAGTCTTTCTGACATGTGAAGGTACTAAGACGCATTCTTTCAAGTCGAAATGATTCAAGAAACACGCAGTAAATAGAGAAAATGCGGCCGAGAAGACGCGAAACAATGCAACAACCCGCCAATTTCGAAGTCTACAAGGAGGTAATTAACGCAACAACTGGTGACCCTTAAACGTTTCCATATACATTTGATTAAGTCGTCAAAGTTCTTATCGACATATTGAAATATAACTAGTTAAGACTACATACAGCAACTAAACTTATTTAAATGACGAAAATGTCGACCAGTCTTTCTGGCATGTGAAAATAAATTGTACTAATTTGCATTCTTTCAAGTCGAAATGATTGGAGAAATACGCCGTAAGTTGAGAAAATGGGGTCGAGTAGACGCGAAACAATGCAACAACCCGCCAATTTCGAAGTCTATAAGGAGGTAATTAACGCAACAACTGGTGACCCTTAAACGTTTCCATACAATTGAAAGAATGTCGCGTTGTCGTGGGCAACATTACGACAATACGACATTGTATCTGGCCCCAACCGGACACCGTAGTAGACCCTTCTACAGTTTGCAATTATACTTTCCTCTTTGATTGACCGGACGGGCGGTGGACTCTATAACGTCTTCCTAAATCCTTTAAGGCGGGAAACGTTTGTTGAATGTCTTTCACTCCGTTTTGTCGTGCCCTTTGCGGTTTACCCCTTCATACGCTGACGTCAGACAAGTCATCGAGTACATATATATGTACGGTGTCCGGTTGGGGCCAGACACGATGTCGCATTGTCGTGGGCGACAATGCGACGCCCGACAACGCGACACGACAGTGCGACATTGCGATACGACAACTCAATATTGCGATACGACATCGCGAAATTGCGATACGACTTTGTGACAATTATGGCGTGATGTCGTATCGCAATCTCGTATTATGTCGTATTGTCGTAATGTCGCCCACGACAACTCGACATTCTTTCGTTATTTTCGTGATGTCGCCAACCACATCGCGACATTACGATATAATTGTCGCGATGTCGTATCTCAATTTCGCGATGTCGTATCGGAATGTCGAGTTGTCAAATCGCAATGTCGCATTGTCGTATCGCGATGTCGCGATGTCGCGTTGTCGGGCGTCGCATTGTCGACACTGCGACATTGTATCTGGCCCCAACAGGACACCGTACATATGAGATTAGCGTCTTAGGTTATATTTTGATATGACATGAACATGTCTGTGTTTCTTTTTGTAACACATAGCTAAGCTTTCTCAAATGTAAGGGGCTAACTTGGCGGGGATTATTTTTAGTTACACTGTCCTGTTGTTTAGGGATGATGACAGGTTAGGAGTGATGTTTGGTGCACCCTTGATCCGGTTTAAACTCCCCGGTGGTCCTGTTTGCCACTGACCATTCCAAGGCGGTACCCCTGTTGTCAACCCTTATATGTTTGTTATGTGCTTTTGAATCACCTTCGCGTTGTAATACTTGTTGGAGTGACTTTATTCTGTGAATGCGACTCTTCCTGTTGGACCTATAACATTTTCTTTATGAGAATGTTACTTACTTTGTATATAAAATATAGATCTCTACAAAAGCTTGACGACAACGAAAACTTATTCGTGGTAATTTAATTCAACTCCGACTTTAGAGTTCATACTTCACACTTCAAATTTAAGAATTCAGAGTTCAGAGTTCAGACTTGAGAGTTCAGATTTCAGAGTTCATATTGCAGACTTCAGAGTTCAGACTTCAAACTTCACACTTCAAAGTTCATACTTCAGTGTTCATATTTCAGACTTCACAGTTCAGACTTTAGAGTTCAAACTTCAGAGTTCAGAGTTCAGAGTTCAGATATCAGACCTCAGACTTCAGACTTCAAAGTACAGACTTAAATGTTCAGACTTCAGAGTTCACACTTCAGACTTCAGAGTTCAAACTTCAACATTTAAATAATTACAACACGAATAAGTTATAGTTGTCGTCAAGCTATAATAGTGTTATAATAAGTAGATTTCTATTTTATCAGTCTCCTTAACATCAAATCCTAATTACACTTTGATACTCTTGATACTCTTCGCTTATAGCGTAGAGTATCGTAAAGTAATAGAGGGTCTGATATTAATGAGATTCATATACATGATACATGTTAATAGAAATAAAGACACTATTTATAATTTACTTCATTCAAAGCTAAGCATTGTCATCATCAATACAAGTTAAACAAAGATATACTAGTGTATACTATCAGGCCTGAAATTGGGTGCGCGTAATTTAGTCGAAGTGGGTGGGCGGGTGTGGTGTGGGTTGGGGGATATCTTTGAGAAATCTTGAATAAAAACATATACCTAAAACGCTTCAATCTGATGCTCCCTCACACACTGTGTGTATGAGAGGTGGGTGGGGTCCTCTCACGAAAAAAAAATATACACATGTAATGCTGTAATCTGACGAGTTTCTTTGTATTTCTTACAATCTAAATAAAGCTTTATTTTTCAATTATTTTGAACTCACTTTTTTATGGAGAGGGTAGGTTTGGAAGTGTGATAATAATGACTGAAAATGTTACATTCGTTTTTCATTTCTTTCGTACCCGTATGTGGGCATACAAAACACGCTTACAAAAAAAAACTTGCCATAAGAAACGCACCCCTACGGCCTTGGCTATGGGAATTACTTAATATTTCTATTCACCTAGATGCACACCTAAATTACGTTTATTTTTACTGTTTTGGTATGATTTCGTGTTGTTTTAAAAATGTATATACATATAAAGGCAGAGGGCTTGATTTTGCATTATCTGAGAGAGGGCGGGGTAGGGGTGCAGGGGTGGAAAACAACACGACTCTAAAACATTCGCATCTACGATGTTTGACTTAAAATTTATTTGTGTGCGTACAACCTAAAATCATTACTACGCCCTTGTCTATAATCTTCCCTTATCAATTGAAACAGGGGATATACTCGACCGAAAAAAGCTGTCCCTGAACGAGTTTGTAAATATTGTAACATCAACAATCGAGGATGAAACTCATTTTTTGATTGACTGCGAGTTTTATTCAGATATTAGATATGAACTTTTTAATGCAGAATATCAAGCTGAAAACAGGTTTTTGCTATTTTTATCAACTAAAAAATTATCATTCTTAATTGACTGTGATATGCTACAGCACATATTAGCAAAAGTACTTTTAAAAATGTATAAACGACGCTCTTTAGCATTGTAAAAATGCATAACTATGTTATAAAAGTAATTAAAATAAATTTTGTTGTTTTTTAAATTATGAGAGTTAGGAATTTAATTGTAGTTTTCATGTTAATTATGTGTAAACGAATACTAAATAATAGCTTTAATTATTGAATATATTTAATGCAATACATTTGTATCTTTTATTATGTTTTAACATGTACAATTGTGTTTTATAGTGTTTCATATGCCTATGATGGCAGGTTATCAAATAACAATGTTGTATACTATTTGTAATTGTAACTGTATTTTATATGTGACACTTTAATACAATATTACTTACTTACTACTTACATGTTAAATTTCTAAATAGAATAATTATCCTGTAATTAATCATGCTTGATTGGACATTTGCGGGTAGAACACGCCGTTCTTGTGAAAACATTTGTCGAGGAGGTGAGAAAAAGCAGGCACTTTTATTCTTTCTTTCTTTCTTACTTACTTTACTGTCACCGATCAATTCTGATCATCACGACAGGGTGGTGGCATATATGCAGCCAGAAACTGTATATTTATTAAAAGTTAAGTACAGTGTCTAAAGATGAATTGTAGAATTAAAAACAAATGACTACTGACCTTAACATTAAAACTAATTACAAATATGATGCGAGAGTTGTGTGTATAGTCAACTCTCATTTTATAAGTCTAATTAAGTTTAGACTTAAAAGAATCTACTGTAGTCATGGAAACAGTAGATTCTGGAAGAGCATTCCAAAGTGGTATTACTCTTGGAAAAAATGAAAACTTTAAAAGATCAGTTGAGGCAGTCAGTCGATCGTATTGTTGTAGATGGGATGTTCTTTTTGAGTATCTAGTCGCTTTATTAGTCATAAGATAACGGTCTCTGTCAATGTCAACTAGTCCATTATGTATTTTGTAAAAGAATGTTAAACATGAGTTGGTACGTCTTTGCTCTAGGGTTGACCACTGTAAATCGTCAAGCATGTCCCCAACATGACTGGTATTATGCCATCTCCTACATGTCCATCTAGCTGCTGTTCTTTGTACCATCTCAATTTTATGTTTGTTAACCTGGGTATGGGGATTCCAAATTGTGGAGGCATATTCAAGTTGAGGACGAACTAAAGTCTGGTAAGCATTTACCTTAGTTTCCCTGGGGGCGAGTGACAGATTTCGGCGTAGAAAGCCAAGAGTTTTTGTTGCCTTGTTGGTTATTACCCCGATATCCGCTCTGGCGGTAATAAATGATCAATTAAAAGTAATAAAAGTATGTTAAGCTAGGTTTATACAATGCATTTGGCCACTTACCATTTTTTTATTAGTTCAACATTCTAGATGTGTCTTGTAAGTGTTCATGAATACATTAGACTGTTTATAAGTACAAATAGTCTTAATACGAAGAAACAAAAGGAAGTACGTGTGATCTTTAGGAAAAGTTGGAAACTAGAATTTATGATCGATCGGTATGTACACTTTTAAAAAATAAATAAATAATTAAAAATCGTGCATATATATGTGTACTATGTAGATATTGTTTCCTATAATGCAGTAAGTGTTAAAACACTTACCTTATTCTCACACTATTCGACACTACTCAAATAGGAAATTAAAATAAAGGCATAAAACAAATCGTATTTCTACTTGAATAAATCTATACATTTGTTTGATGCAACAAAATGATATTCTTCCGTCAGAAAAAAAGTAACACACTGCATACTATGTTTTTTTAAAACGAATGTTATAATGTACGAATCAGTGTACACAAACACACTTGTTTAAGCAAACAAATACCAATTTTATATGATGTTCTTACAAAATAGGTTATTTCTCATCTAATATAGTATTCATCGATGTACCATTGGATTATATGTCTTAAATGTATGTCTTCCCTACCATGTGGATAATTTTCTGTAGAAAGAAACGATTTTTATAAATTATAGATAATATTTCAGCAGAACGTGTAAACAAATACACGGCAAGTCGTAAAGAAAAAATCCATTGATAGTGAGTCGTTAAAAAGCTTATTTCTCATTTATCATAGCATTTGTCGAAATAATTGTTCGTTATGTGCAATTTTTTTTAGATATGGAGTGAATTTCTTTAACAAGAAAACGGTTTTCATAAGTCATAGATATTTTTTCATTAAAATGTGTGCTACCACGCCAACGCCACATTAAATTCACACGCGTGGACTATCAGTAGGGCGTGTGTTACCACGCGACACCGGTCCGTTCCGGTGTTTCATCTCCGTTACGGTCCGTTTCCGTCCGTTAGGGTGAATCGTACCACCGGTTTAGTTGTTTCGGTTATGGAAATTAAGTAATACTTACATTTTAAAAAGTAGTTTATATGTGCATGATAATATTATATAAAACAAGTTTAAAATTATTATTAAGGATTGTTATTTTGTCATTTTGCAATTGTAGAATTGTATATTGTTGTGATAAAATATTGAAGAAGTTTTTAATTTAACCTCGTAACTACAATGTCTCAGTCTGTAACAAGGAATTTGATTGGACGAGACTTTTGACCCTGTTCATTAACAATGCAGGTGCACCCATATTTATAGGTGCACCTGTAAAAGTATAGGTGCACCTATATATTTTATAGGTGCACCTATATATTTTATGGGTGCACCGACAATTTTATGGGTGCACCTATAATTTTACAGGTGCACCCATAAAAAGTATAGGTGCACCTATACTTTTTATAGGTGCACCTACACTTTTCTATAGGTGCACCTACATCTGTAGTTTTGACCCCGATCGTACACCATATTAAATAGCCCCATATATTGACACTGCTTGCGGAATTCAAAATGGCGACGACGATAGTCAACGGTCATAGGGGAAAAACATCACGCGTAACAAATGTAAACACTATGGTTGATGAGTGTATCAATCACGTTTGCTGGCATTTATAATTGTTTTTGCGATTTACTATCATTTGTTGCCTATTAAACGATAAAAATATATATTAATCTTGCTAATAGTGTTGTTTTCGTGATAAAAATACGTGTTTTATGCCATTAAGTGGGAGATTGTCCTTACCAATTTAGAACTGTCAAATTGGAAGTTACTTCAATTATCTATTCGTTTTTGAATTTGTATATTACTTTTGGAACCATTTCTCACGTTCCTGACTACGATATGTTATATAAAAAAATCGTAATAAACCATTTTTAAATGATAGCCGTTGCTTATATTGTAAAATTGTCAATATGTTTCGTAGTGGGGTGGGTTTGGGGCGGAGTGTAAACAGATGCAGATTTACAACATGACATTTTCAATGTCATTTGATATAAGTGTCATTAATTTTCTATTAAAAGTACAAAACTGAAATCATTTTTTTGAAAGAATTAAAGAGAGAGAGAGAGAGAGATACGCACTCTGATAAAGGACTGCAAAAGGACATTTCTTCGCTATGTCTAAATTAATACATGGGCATGTATACATATATTGATATGAAACCCAGGCACAGCACTTTTCTTTTTTAGAGATTGTAGTGAGAAATCATAAACCCTATCAGTCACAAAAATATGTTTCATACAATACATCAGAAACCACAGACCCTGGAGCTCTCAAATCAGCCTATGTCACACAACTCTTTTCAGACAGATGTATGTGCTTATGTAGGTCTTAATGGAGGTCTGATGCTGACCTGAAAGTTCCAGGCCGAGATGCCTGGGTTTTGTATATCTGAAGCTCAGCTAGGACAAGAAGAAGAAGACTGGCTTTATACAATAATCAACTTATTTTGCCAGTGTTAAGTCAATTATGTAATGAAATAAAACAAACCTCAAACGTTCATTTATAATGTAATAACTTCTGGTAGTAATTAAACTCATGGGTTAATTAACATGGTCGTTTGACAAAGCAAAGCATAGTCTCAGTTAAATACATGGCTGGCAAAATAATAGATGATTTTATTCAGCAACTTTTTACAAGTACTTGTCATTAAACTGTTTTGCAATAGAGAATGTCTTAACTGATTAATTATTCACAATGTAAAGCAGAAATAATTAATATGCTGGTCAATTTGCAGTCAATATTTATAAAAAATAACAAACAGTAAATATATCTGACTGACAATTCCAGTTAAATTATTTATTTGGATGTTCTGTGAGTGAGTACTATCAAGTTGTTAAGAATAAAATATCATAACATATATTTTATTTTAGTCTAGCCATACCACAATTCCACACATTTTAAAGGAAAACCATAATCAGCTCATTAAGTTAGTTCAAATGTAATATTTAGTGCCAGTGTAAAAGTTGATTCAGGCAAAATTAAATTTTTCATGTAAACATCAGACCAAACGGATGTTAAATCACTCTTGTGCTTTACATTTTGGGGTTAGATTGAACAGGTAAAATTCAATATCAACATGAAAACACACTGACACATATATTACTTCATGTCTAATAGACTTGAGAAATGCTTGACTTTTATTCTAAGATTTGAAGTTCCTAATAGACAAATTTACTTATTTGTTATTTATATTGTGTCAGAAATCTCAAGGAAGCAAGTTATATAGTGTTGTTTTTTTAACCATTCTTATTAATTTTGTTATTTTAGTAAGAGTTTTGTATGTTTTCTATTTCACAATAGATTATTTAGATGAAAAAGAATGTATTAAAACATTTGTTTTTACATCTTTTTGTCAGTTTACAAATAGATCTGCACCCCGGTAATGATATGTAGTCATACCAATTAAATATGTTTAAAACATCATATTATCAATTGACATGCTTGAGAAGCATTTATATGCAAAAACTGGTCCTTCTGGTGATGTTGTACCAAAAACCCCTGGATCTCAAAAATGAGCCAGAGACACATCACTCCCTTTAAACCTGCATGTGCTTATCTGAATGGTGGTCTGATGCTGATAAGAAAGTTGGACAGGGGCCTGGGGTTTTCACATATGAAGCTCAGCTAAGATAAGAGACAGAATCCTTTAATATAAACCTCTGGCAAGACTTTATACCATAATCAACTTATTTTACCAGTTTTAAATCAATATACATACTAGAGTAAGTTTGTAATGAAATAAAAAAACACAAAGGTTAAGATATAATGTAAAGACTTCTGCTAGGGTAAAATTTTAAAAGCATAGTCTTTAAAAAAGCATAGTCTCACAGTTTAATAATAATGGAGGTAATTAAAGATCTACATCTGCAAATGAAGTAGGGAGATTCCCCCTACTTTAGATAGGTTTACATCAGCACTCAATTGAATTTAGAAATTTGTTGGTGATATTTGTAAGCTCTTCTTCCAAACACTTGTCACTTGGCTGATTTATTGCACAGAAATAAAGAATATATGTTAGTTAATTTTAAATCAATATTTATAGAACAATATAACGGATTGACAATTCCTGTGAAATAAGTTTATATGTATTATATGTGAGTAGTTTCTATCAATTTTTAACAGCATAAAGTAGGATAATATAGTTCACATTAGTGACCAGAACACCTTTTGCCAGACAACCACTTGCCATAAATAACACATAATGACATGAAGAAAAAAACTAGTCAGATCAGTAAATGTGTTCAATGTAATATTTAGTGTCAGGAAAACAGTTTATTCAGGCATATTCAATAATGAATGCAGGGTATCTGTATTTGTTCAATCAAACCAAGTTTATGTAAAATCATATTTGGCGGCTGCATTAAACAGGTAAAAGTCAAATATGCGATATAATTCAATACCAAAATGAAAACACACCCAAACATATATTACTTTTATTCTTAGATCTGAAATTCCTAATATACACCTTTAAATATAGGACCATGTGTAAAGAGACATAAGGAAGACTGTAGACAGATAATGTTTATATAGTTTAATTGCTGTTTGGCCATTCATATGCATTTAATATGTAGCCTATCCATTTGCTACTATTCATATTGTCATCAATATTCAAGTCAATTAATTTTCACAAATGCAAATATAATGATCTACACTGTATTCAGCCAGAATTGTTTAACCATGTGTTAAAACCTATCTCAGTCTTATTTTAATATCAATATCTTATTATTTAAGTGAAGTATTATTTTTAGATACATTAATTATGGTAATAAAGCAGTGTCATACAGCCAGCATGTTGAATATATATATATATATATATTTCTTCCTTTCAAACATTGAATACATTTGAAGGAAGTTGATTTCTTTTCAAGCACGTTAATATAGATGTAATGTACTAAACTGTATCATTAATGCTTTGTTGCAGCAGACAGAAAGAAGACAGTCGTCATTTAGTTTGCTTATTTAAGGTCAGTTGACTTTATAACAGTATACATTTATTTAAGCAGAGTGAAACAAACTATGTCTTTTAAATGACTATTCTCTGAAAAGCACAGGCCCTTGTTACAATAGAATAGAGAAAGGACAGAGAGAAGAAGAGATAGTGCTATAGTATGGGTTATATATTTAGAAGATTCTAAATATATAATCTATAAATAACACTATCTCTTCTTTAATAATTATTTCAGAAAAGTATTGTTAACTAGCTCCATATTTTCATGTTGAATTATCTTTTACATAAACCTGCACGTATAAGGTACTTGTTTAGTTCCTGTCACTAGATCAGTTATCTTATAGATCTACTTCCTTTTTATCTTGAACCAACCCCTCCCTAACCATGGCCACCCACCCACCCTCTCATCCTGTTCACAAGTACAAAATATAATTTCTCTAAAAACAAAAACACTCTAAAGTCGAGACTGTTTATAACAACAAACGTATGCCATGACCACTCTCCCTCAAGAACCTGCAAATTAATTTGTTTCCTCTTCTTTGTTGTTTACCCCCTTCTTTCTATCTTCTTATTAGATGTTCCTGTTTGTATTTCGATGTATTTTCCCTATTAAAAATGCTTTTTTCGTTTAGTAAAACTATATCATTTCAATAAAAGTAATTGTTTAGATCAGCAATACTCAATAACTATTTTAAAATCAATTCATCTGAATTTTCGCGGAGCGGGTACTTTCATTTTCAACGCCGGTAAAACAGAAAGTGACTACGGTCGCAATCATTGTTAAAATATGTCACTAATTCATCGACATTTTTCAAAGTGGGACTGCCCGTGTATCGGTCTATCCTCCGAGCACGTTAATGAACCATAGAAATATATTCGATAATAAGAGTAGGGCACGGTTCCCGGATTCCTTTGTATCCTTCCCCTCTCTCTGGAGCGGCTCTGAATAATCTATACTGTGTTGATGAGCCGTTAAACAACATTCAATTCAATTCAATTCCAAGTGGGACTGGGTATAGTAAAAAAAAAAAACTGAAGCATGTATCTGGGCGTTTAGTTTGTTAATAATTCACGTTTATTTGCCGTTTTCGGGTTTATAAAGTCGCCGTACTGTATTTACATGTTGAATTTTTCAATGATGAAAGCGGTTTTTACCCTATAACCTGTCAAAAGATGGCGCTATTTGCAGTAAAACCACGTGACCACACATACCACATCATAATAGAAACTTACCACATCATAATGAAAACAGACCACATCATAATGTAAAGTGACCACATCATAATAAAAAGCGACCCGCCATAATACAAAGTAACCACATCATAATGGAAAGTTACCACATCATAATGTAAAGTGACCACATCATAATAGAAACTTACCACATCATAATGGAAACTGACCACATCATAGTGCAAAGTAACCACATCCTAATGGAAAGTGACCACATCATAATGAAAAGTGACCACATCATAACAGACCGTGAGCCATACACTTTTTTGTTATCATCTCAAGGGACAAATTCTTACTGGTACCATGTTATTGAGTACTTTGTAGAGAAACAAAAAATCCATGATAGCAGTGTGAACAGGGTATCTGATTCCTGTTATTAGAGTTATCTCCCCCTTTTAAGCAAAACTCTCGTTTCTTTAAAAAATCGTTTTCGCTGAAACTAGACGAGCTACAAGTCTAATATTTTGCATGTTTTATACATTTAGGGTCCTCTACAAAGTATTTATAAAATGGTGACCCCAGGGTCAAATATGGCCCATCCCCGGGGGTAACATTTTTTCTTTTCATACAGTTATATAAGAAATCTTTAAAAAAATAAATAAGTTTCTCTAAAACTGTAAGAGCTAGAGGTCCCATATTATGCATGAAGCATAAGCTTATGGTCCACTAGCAAGTTTGTTAAAATGTTGACCCTGGGGTCATATCTGGCTCCGCCCCAGGGATCATATATTTACATAGAGTCATATAGAAACATCTTTAAATCTCTTCTTTAAAAAAAAAAGAACCAGAGGTCTACTATTTTGCGTATTGTACAAGCTTATGGTTCTCTACCACTTTTGTTCAAATCGTGACTCTGTGTCCAACTATGGCCCGGTTCTGGGGTTAATGTTTTACAAAGAGTTATATAGGAAAATCCATACAAATATTCTTTTTCTGATACTACAAGAGCTAGAGGTCTAATACGATGCATGTAGCATAAGAGTATCGATCTCTACCAATTTATTTTGTTCAAATGGTGATCTTATGGTCAAATTTCGCCAGGTCGCGGGGGTCACATATTTACATAGAGTTATGAAGGAACGTCTGTAAACATCTGCTCTGAAACTATAAGAGCTAGAGGTGTAATAAGCTACACGTAGCTTAAGATTTTTGTCCTGTACCAAATAATTTAACTGGTGTCCCTTGTTGATGGCTTGAATTGTACACTTTTCATAAAATCACTTCAAACGGTTTAAACGAACTGAAATGTATAGAGAATGTGACTTTTGATAAGGTCTCCATTATGAAGACTTAACCATGTTTACAAATCGCATATTGAATAAATCCACGAACTAAAATCACAAAGTAGACCACTGCATTTTCGACAAATTGCCAAAAAAAAAAGAAAGAAAAAGAAAAGGCATTTTACGGTTTAACTGTTGATTTTTAGGTGTTTGTTATACAAATTTTAAAATAGCCCGCAAAATTACGACAAAATTACACTACAAAACAGTTTATCAAAACTCTATACAGATGTTCATCTCATATAATAATGCATATGTGTCGCTTAAAAGTATATGTTTATTCATGGGTTTTTGTAATATCCGTAATTGAATAAGTGTAAAATGAATTATCCATCTTTTTTTTTGTCTGGCTGGTTAAAGCTTTTTATATTGTATCTATAGAGTTTTGATTCTCAAACGATGTAAGTTTTGTATATACCTCGTGGTCAGTAGGTTTAGAAACGATGTACATATGTTGTAAAATGTGGCTGTTGTTGGCGGGATAGCTACTTTAACTGCAGTAGCAACTGTATGTCGGATATAGCTTTTAGAGTAAACATCAGTAAACTAACCGTGATCACTAAATGTAATCTATCTCTATGCACTGGTTACCGATTCTTATCTGGAAGCGTTTAATTATTTTTTTTTATATCTTATATGTATGATATATTGTCACATTAAGTTATATTATTTAAATCAGATAATATGTACTGAGTATTCTTAATTGTTCTGTTTTATCCCAAGGCATTAATTGCCAAGTTTATCAAAACGGCAATGAGCAGCTGGGCATATATAAGGCTTGCAGGCATATTGCAACTCGACATACATGAACTTGATGCTAACTTTTTTTTTCTTTTTTTTATATTTCAATATTTTATTTCTTTTAATACATATATGCAAAAGCAATATAAGGTGTATGGCAGTACAAAAGTTACATATATATGAATGTAGTCATTCAATAGCACAGAACAGTTATATTACAGTGTCGTTTTACATGTATGTATTCCAAGAAATAATTTACATTCAGCGGCAGAGACTAGAGGTAGTAGAAATTGAGAAAAGAAAAAGAAAAAAGAAAAGAGAGAGAGAGAGAGAGAGAGAGAGAGAGAGAGAAAATGTTACCGAATACTGTTCAATTTTCTGTGTTTAAACGTAAAACTTCCCACTTTTTTTAATGATATTCCAATTTGTCTTTCGAACTGGCTATAATACGCTTTATATATTTTCAATTTTTTGTATGTATGAGATGAAAGATGTAAAACTAGGAATCGTTTTCGCATACTTATTCTTGAAAATAAAATACTTTGCAATTATTAAAACACAGTTTAAAATATCTGACTACGATTTATCTTGAATAAAACCAAATGAAATCATTTGGAAAGTCAATGCAAAAGGAATATTTTTGCTGTTTAAAACTTGATGCTAACTTGCTAGATAAGAGAGACCGTTGTGAACCCAGCTTCTTGGATATAATCTTTATGACGGATTAACATTTTAGTTGTATGTACTTTAATGCAGTCATCCTGCTTGAGCGAATACAGCCTGTTGATGCAGTGGATAGCACGGGGGACTTTAAATTCAGAGGACCCTGGTTCAAGCCTCACCGGAGCCAGTGATATTTTTCGGTATATTTCTGGGCAAGACCCTTTTACCCTCATCCGTCGGATGGGGACGTAAACCAGGCGATCCCGTGTTTTTTTCTCCCAACATGTTAAAGAAACATAGGTGTCTACTCGTCAGTAGGGCAGGTTCCTAAATGCCTATATATCCCCCCACCCCCACCCCTCCACACACACACACACTCCCTCTCTCTCTCTCTCTCTCTCTCTTCATTGGTAATATACCTTCTTTTTTAGGTAATAATCATTCCACTTGCACTTGCATGCGCAAAAGTAGGATTGATGATTACTATCCTAGGTTAATTCCATACTCTACATCAAGTACGGAGAACATCACAACCTATGTTTAGATACGATAGAGCTGATAGTGCTGCTAAGGCAGCATTAGGTTTACATATATCTAATACTAAATTACCTTATACTGATTTTAAAAGTTGTATCAACACATATATTCGTAACTCTTGGCAAGCCGCTTGGGACTTATCGGTGAACAATAAACGCCATTCCATTAAACCGTTACTCGGAGAATGGCGTCCTTCTTGTAGACCCATTCGTCGAGAGGAAGTTATCCTAGCCAGGGTCAGGATAGGGCATAAATGATGTACTCATTCATATTTATTACAAGGTGAGCAGTTGCCAGAATGCATACCCTGTTTTGCACCGTTAACGGTCAAACATATATTATTGGAATGTGTAGACTTTGATCCTATGCGACAAAGATACTACACAGTTAATACTTTGAAAGAGTTATTTGATACTATAGATTTTAGTCTTGTTTTAGATTTCCTTAAAGAAATCAGACTTTATAAATCAATATAATATTTTCCTATATATATTAACTTGTTTACAAGCCCGTCGGCGGGCATTTGTTGATTTACATATATACATAGTTTATATTGCTACCATATCATCCCCTATTTGTAGATAGTTTTATCTTTATACGTTTACATTATTTTTCATTACTACTTCATTCCTTCATGATTCATCGGTTTTTGCGCACAATATGACCTATTTATGTGTACGTGCCGTAAAACACCATTCATTCATTCATTCTATGTTTAGATACATATCCTTAGCAGGTGATATTGTAACAACTGCACCAATACTAATAAATAGTTGCCATGGTAAGTAGTTAGTACAGTGATCTGGGTATCACCCTTAAGAGATTTCTTCGTCGACGCCGTTTGGTTCTCGGGCAAGAATATGACCACTGCATATCCAGGCATAGGGGTAAAATTTCCCCGAATTCATGTTAATTTTGTCATTTGTGTTCATTATTTTCATCATGAAATCTGTATTGTTTCAGGTGCTACTTCAGTGGTGGCAGTGATCGTGGCTCCAGCGAAAAATGGAGTGTTTACTAGAGAATTTGCAGCAACTCTGCAGTTCTGCAGGTAAGAAGGTTCTAGGCACATTCTGCAATTTTTTATCTAGATGTTAATGAAGAGTGAGCCGGGTCGAATGTTCATTCCTGTTGGCGCCATATAACATGTTTGTGTTGGTGCGCCGTAAAACCCCAATTCAAATCAATTCATCTTCGTCGATTCTTTTTTCAGTAACACAAAAATGGTTCGTGCAAATGCATATACTACTTTTTTTACATTTCATATGCAGAATTATTCATGTTTTGTATATGGGTGGGGTAATTCAGGTATAAAAATCCTTAAAATATGCATAAGTTGTAATTAAAAAATATTAAAATAGACAACTTTTAAGATTTTGCGTTGCACTATGCAATGTTTAATTCATGTATTTATGTGTAATAGATAATCCAAATGTGTAATCATAATGAGTATTGCCATACCGCATACACTTAAAAAAGACTTTTGTTAAAAAAAACACTTTAAACCGCACATTTCCTTTATCTAGAATATTTTGGACTATGTGTCGTCTGTGCAATATATGTATATATCAGAACATGTTAATAATATTTATGTTACAGTTACTTTGAGGAAGGCTTATACTTCCAGTTTTACATGTGTCTCAACTTATCAGGGTTACTGAACACATATGTGCAATGCCATGAACATTGCTTAGTACTTAATTTCATCAATATATCATAACAATCCCTTATTCATACTACAATATTATTTAAATCATGTAGAAAGGTTGTAAATTACTGATTATTACAAGTTTACACATATATTGTAAAAATTATTAACTAAACTAAATGTATAAAAATGTGTCAATAGTGGGTGGGGTAAATTGACTTCACATTTGAAGCAAAATAGAGATTTTAAACTGAATTCAGTGCTAATAAAGAGCTTATTTACGCTTTATGTAACTCAATGAATTGTAAACTTAAGTGCATCTTTAACAAGAAAAGTCATAGTATACAATCTATACTATGACGACGAGCGGCAATAAGAATGAAACTGTCGGAATAAATGTTATTGTGTATGTTATTAGCAAAGGTACATATGTACATGTGTTTTTCTGAATGACATACATGTAGGTTTTAATGGAAATTGATAAAGTAAACAGTGACGGAAGACACGGCTATCTGAACCGTTTGAAGGGAAATTGAAAGGAGCATGTGTAATTAATAGTCCTGTAGCAATGTCAGTAAACATCTAGATATAAATGAAGAGGTGTTTGTTCGCTTGGGATTCAAAATATGTTTGCTAAAGTTACAGATAAATACACCAGAAGAAAAATATATAAATAATTATTTAAAGGAAATGAAAGAAAATCTAAATACTGAGATGTGTTTTGTTTTTATTGTTGACAGAAGTACTGAGATGACAATTTTATTATTAACAATGTAATGATCAACAGGAAAAGGGTCATCCCTAAGAAATTGTTGGTTTGCTGTGCTCTACCTACACACTAAAGAGCCCTTTCCAAAAGTTGTTATTGCAATTCTTTTGAGTTTTTTGTTAACTATTTTAATAATAGTTTCCCTTTAATTTCTTCTGTTTTTACTGTGTTTGGGAAAGAAAGAAAAATTGACCTACCTACCTAAAACTTTTTGGGTCGGAGCACAGTGAACCAACAATGTTTTAAGGATGGCGTAAGCAACAAATTAACAATGTACATGTAGATCAAGCACAGTTGCTGTTTTGGAGAGAATAACAGATTTTATTTGATCGAGAAGTGAGCAAATGTTAGATTTTCACAAATGCCAAGCGTTAGTGAAATCTCTCCCCAGATAAAATAAAATATGATTTTGCGCGGAAACATCAAATGTTGTATTTATGTATTATTTACATGGTGAAGTTCCTATTTTCACTAATCATAATTTTCACATGCACAAAAGACGGCATTCTGACATCTAAAGTGTATTGTACTCGGCAGTGTTTATTAATATATATTAAAGGGACACACGGCAATCTTGATTTTTTAAAAACTCACGGCGTCCCGTTAGTTTTTCTCTTAACATGCATTTGTTCAATCATTAATATTAATTATAAGAATAGTTTAAGGCAAATTATGTTTACATATTACTAACTTTTTATAATATTGCACCAATAATATATTTAAAAACTTGGAAAAATAGTGAAGAAAATTGAATGTCTCACTTTTTCATTTAATTATATGCAAGCAGTTTTAAAGTAAAAAATGACGCAGGATAAGTAAATCGAGGAGGAAATTTTAATACCTGAATAAAACTCAAGATTGCCATGTGTCCCTTTAAGAAATTTTCAAAACAAAATTACATTATTCAGCGATTTGCAGAACAATATTTCACTGTCTTAGTGACACATCCAAGTGAAATATATATAAACTGAACACATATTTTCCAAAAGTAATTTTAAAGTGAAAAAAGCAGATCTGGCAGTGGAAATAGAAACTATGTTTCACAGCATTATTTAACTTTTAACAGTTTTATTTCACTGATTGCTTACATGCATGATCTTAAAGGGACATATGGCAATATTGCAGGATGTATCAAGCTTTAAAGTTGAAACCTCTATAATTGCAGTATTGCCCTTGCTTGGAGGGTCAAAGTCACTTTCACAGTTGCTTTGTCACGTTGCAATGTACCACTCAAGATACAACTATAAGCAAAGTTTTAAAGGTCTATAGTGCATACAGTTTGTGAAAAAGTGACCTAAACGCAAAAGTTGAACCTAAAAATTAGTAAGTTATCTGCCCTTTGCTTGGAGGGTCAAGGTCACTTCCACATTTGCTTTGGCACATTGCCATGTACCACCCAAGATACAACTATAAGCAAAGTTTGCAAAATCTAGTGCATACAGTTTGTGAAAAAGTGACCTAAACGCAAAAGTTGAACCTAAAAATTAGTAAGTTATCTGCCCTTTGCTTAGAGGGTCAAGGTCACTTCCACATTTGCTTTGTCACATTGCCATTAACCACCAAAGATACAACTATAAGCAAAGTTTGCAAGGTGTAGTGCATACAGTTTGTGAAAAAGTGACCTAATCGCAAAAGTTGAACCTAAAAATTAGTACCGGTAAGTTATCTGCCCTTTGCTTAGAGAGTCAAGGTCACTTCCACATTTGCTTTGTCACGTTGCGATGTACCACCCATGATACAACTATAAGCAAAGTTTGAAAGGTCTAGTGCATACAGTTTATGAGAAAATGACCTAAACGCAAAACTTGAATGTTGACGCCGCCGCCGGAACAGCAACACCTATGTCTATTTTTTTCTTCGAAAAGGCGAGACAAAAATACACTCTGAATATGTATGAATAATTACAATTTACATAGGGTAATAATATGATAAATGACTATCAAATGTAAATATTTTTAAGTTCATGCTGTACAAAAACAACATTACTGATGTGGAAAAAATAAATTGTATGTACAACTCAGTGTGTCAGGTCCCTGCCAAGACTTGAACTTGAATCTCTTTTCTCGAAAGAAAAGCGTGTTTCCTTACACTACAGAGATCGCCCAGACATCACAAAAAGAGTGTACAAAACTAAGCGAAATTATAAAGATGTAGATCAAAAGAATGTCAAACTAAAACTATCACTGAAGGTTATTAATACCCTTGCAAACACATACCCCATGACTTCATGTATATGCGCAGTTCCACTTCATACTGATGCTTCTCACAATGTTTGGGGTATGACAGAGGTGACCTTATTTTGGTATGCGACACACCGCTATCCCAAGATGTATCCACATACCAAGTTTGGTATCTCTAAGTGTTATTGTATTGAAAATATGGTCCGGACAAGAGGTGAAAGAGTCTGTGGATGCTCTACTGGCTAAATGTGCAGGGGACCGTAACACATTTTCAACATTCATTCATAGTGTTGACATTTAACTTGTTCTCAGACGACATGCTTTATCGATTCAAATGATTAGACGCTTGCACATACAACGGAACATTGCGAGTTTTATTCGTAAATACTCGGTTAAAACCGTCAACATATTTTATGAGTCATCCGGTGAGGTAACGAATTTGTACGACATCGATCGAAAACAAAAGTACAATTTGGGGTTCACATTTCATTGATCAGAGCATTAACACATCTTTGCGATTGTTCACGAATATCAATGGTTAATTTTTATTGGCTTACTAGGCCCGCGTTAATCATTCGCCAAATCGCCATAGGCGAAAACTAACCTGAACTGGCGAATGAAAACCGTAAGAAAAACACACCAAATTCGCCAGACATCGGCGGTCTGGTGAATCCAAATTTCCGACGATTTTGTCTAACAGATCTTGGAAAATCCCGAATTCTAATTCACTGTTTATAAGCCACTATCCCGCTGAGTGTTTTAGCTAATTAGTGACAATCCATTTAGATAGATAAACTAATTATGGCAGCGTTTATTGAAAACCACTGTCAAATTATCGGTGCGATAGACTCCGCCCACTGTTCCGCCTCTTGCTGTTTATCAACTGGTTTGTGACCCGCGCTCAACATTATCTACAGATTTAACTGTGTGACCGAGCAGGGTAAAACATCAAATGTGGCGCCCTCTAGCGGCCAAAATGGCTGAGCAAAACAGAAAGTTTGAAAATGTTTGCTTACGAATTAGCCAGAGATACTCAGCCCGTCGGTGTTTTTGAACTTTACGATCACTGATAAGTGTTAAAGGGACACATGGCAATCTTGATTTTTTTAAAAAAAACGGCGTCCATTTAGTTTTTCTACATAAATTGCATTTGTTCAATCATTAATGTTAAGCCATTTGTTTTTGCATATTATTTTTTTTTTTATATTATTGCACCAGAAATATATTAAAACTTATAGTATAATAAGACGAAATAGTGAATACTTAAAATTTGATTTATTTAAATGTTACCAGGGTAAAAGTAACAAGAGGTCAATGACCTTGAAGCTCTACTGATTGATTTTGATTTCAGGAAGTAGTCGCTACAGACTTGTTTTTTGAAAATCTATTTTTAACCGTGGCGGCCATCTTGAATTTCCGGCCGACCTGAAATTTTGCTAGGATCAATTAGACATTAAGAGCAACATTCCTGTGAAGTTTCATGAAAATCCGTCAAGTAGTTTCAGAGAAGTAGTCGCTACAAGTTTTCATTATATAACTCTATGTAAACAAAGATGGCCGCTGGCAGCCATGTTTAACGTCAAATCAAAAAGATTTTCGACAAGGACCAACATCATGTCATACTGATCATTTTAGAAAAAGTCCCATATCAATATCTCTTATTGTTTTGAAGAAGTAGTCGCTACAAACTTATTTATTTTAAATCTATTTTTAGCTGTGGTGGCCATCTTGAATTTCCGGCCGACCTGAAATTTTTCTAGGATCAACTAGACATCAAGAGCAACATTCCTGTGAAGTTTCATGAACATCCGTCAAGTAGTTTCAGAGGAGTAGTCGCTACAAGTTTTTACTATATAACTCTATGTAACCAAAGATGGCCACTGGCAGCCATGTTTAACGTCGAATCAAAATAATTTTCCACAAGGATCTACATCATGTCATGCTGATCATTTTAGAAAAAGTCCCATATCAATATCACTTATAGTTTTCAAGAAGTAGTCGCTACAAACTTATTTTTTAAAAATCTATTTTTAGCTGTGACGGCCATCTTGAATTTCTGGCCGACCTGAAATTTTTCTAGGATCAATTAGACATCAAGAGCAACATTCCTGTAACGTTTCATGACAATCCGCAAAGTAGTTTAAGAGGAGTAGTCGCTACAAGTTTTTACTATAAAACTCTATGTAAACAAAGATGGCCGCTGGCAGCCATGTTTAACGTTGAATCAAAACGATTTTTGACTAGGATCAACATCATGTCATGCTGATCATTTTAGAAAAAGTCCCATATCAATATCACTTATAGTTTTCAAGAAGTAGTCGCTACAAACTTGAATTTAAAAAATCTATTTTTAGCTTTGGCGGCCATCTTGGATTTCACATCAACATGAATTTTTGCTAGGATCAACTAGACTTCATGGGCAACGTTTCTGTAAAGTTTTATGAATATCCATTCAGTAGTTTCAGAGGAGTAGTCGCTACAAATAAAAGTTAACGGACGGACAGACGGACGGACAGACGGACAGACGGACGGACGACGGACGCCGCACCACGGCATAAGCTCTGCTGATCTCTGATCAGTAGAGCTAAAAATGATACTGGATATATAAATTGAGACACCCATTTCAAATACTGCAAGATTGCCATGTGTCCCTTTAAGTGCCTACTAATTAGTTGTACACACGGTAGCGTAAACTAAAACAATGGCAAATGTGAACCGGTGTTTGATCGGCTGTTTCTGAATTGAGTTCATTTTATGGTTGATCAACATGAAACAATACAAAAGGTGCGATTACTCAAAATATTGGTGTATGTAGCATTTCTGAATTTGCAGCGCAATCTTTCTAGCTTCTTTGGAACTGTGTTAGTTGAACTTGTTGTATATGCCTCACATTCTTGAATATATTGCTATTTATTTAATTTCTCTGAATGTTAGCATATTGAAATGCATTTAATGAAAATACTAAATGGTGACAAGAGTCTGCATTTTTGTATTTTCTTATTATATGCATGCATTCATTCTGTCCTTTTTCAAATTTCAGTCAAAATTAAAATTACATTAAATTAAATACAATTTTTAAAAAGTTTTGAATATTGTACAACTCAACATGTAATTATAAGCACTAAAGCAGAATGCATATGATGTGGAAATATTGATACCCTATAGGTTAATAAAGCATACTCTTTTAACTTACTACTGATGTGTACGCAAACGCAAAGTTTTAGCGCCTTCAATTAGTTTAAAAATATCTCGGCAAAAGTCTGGCTAAAGACATTCTAATCTGGCTAAAGGAATTGTTAAGGCTTTAGTCATATTTGGCTATTGGGTTTAAAATCCTAGTGCAAGGCTAGGCTTACGAAGGGTGTAAAAATTCGGAAAAATTCACTCGCCCTGCAGGACTAGTGGAAGCAAAAAGCTACTCGCCCTTACCAATTTACCACTAGCCCTGCAGCATATAACCTGAACATTATTTTCACCACTATAGTAAGCTACAATAAGTACATTTGTGTACTCACAGACGCTGTAGTAGCTGACAGGCAGTATGTGGATACACTGGACCATACACTGTCAAAGGCAACTGTCATTAAGATTTATTCCCTTCCACGCGGTCATTCGTCGGTGAGTGTACAAAAAAAGCGCAGAGAATTAACTTCTACAACAACATCAACATTCTGCTAAACTTTCTCTTCAGTCTTTTGTCTCCATTGGACCAATAATAGACGCCAGAACTAATTAATAGCGGTTGGGAACTACGCTTTTGTTCAGCCATACCCGTTCTGATTCGCCGACATTCAGGCCGAATCCGCTTGCAGTAGCTGACGCAGACTTTCCGTACAGCGACCTGATGACTGCTTGTTTACCAGCCATGTTTACGGTGTCGATATAAAAAAAACAGTCTGACTGGTCAGCGATATATTGCATCACACTCCAATTGATTTAGCGTGAATTGAATCACAGTCTGTATGACGCGTAGGTTACCTGGTAACAAACACACACCTTGTTAATACGGAACCAAAATTACGCGTCGGAAATGATCCAGATTTGAAATCTAGCAAATATTGCAACATCGTGTTTGAACGATAGTTTAACTTCATTTTTATAGTGCAAAAAGTCATTCGCCCTGTCGGACGACCAGAGGGCCAAATGTTACTCGTCCGCAGGCAGCTTACACCCCTGCTTACGTAAAGTATGGAATATCAATTGACGTACACCTTTATTTTTTATAAATCACCGGGATTCCACACTTGGAGAGGCTACACAACACTATTTTTTCCCCCCGAATAAATCCCAGTTTTTACTGATATGGGTAAAATTCTAGGGATTTTCATGGCCTGGAATTACTGTTTTCAAATTCCCGACTTCCCGGTATGGGAACCATGATATTATGTCCTTTAATGGGGCATAACACCGCCGAAAGTCATTCAACTCAGTTACTGGAACACAATAATGGCATGCGCAACTACACATGGCACTTATCACCCCTGCCATTGTATCAAGCGAACAGAAATGTGACAAAGTTTGTGTATTAAAACTTTAAAGAACTCAATATCATCAACCAGTACACAACAATGGCAGTGCAGCTAGGCTTGGTATAGTTCTATGACATAAAACGTCACAGAACAGAGCTACAGATAGGCAACTTATTTGCGTAAATTCCCAGTTAAAACTCCCTAAATACACAATTAAATTACTTTATTGGTGCATACCAATTACGTTTAACAAATTAATTACGCAGAATAACTGTTTTTGTCAGCGTATCATATTTTATCCATTACCGTGAAGACGGCCAATATCAAACGGAATGCATTGCCATTTCCAGTCAATTCTCAAATAAGCGAGCCATTGAGGTTGGCTAAATGTGACTGGTTATCAAGTTTGTTTTTATTTCACTCGAAAGTAAATCCTTCAGGAACAAAAATGTTGTATACAGTCTATTTTTAATTATTCAGCATCACCGAAGCACTTTCTCTAAACGTCGTCAACATGGCGAAAAGAGGCGCAGGTGTTTGAACTCAATGCAAGAATATTCATTATCGCTAAATATTAATAACTAACTCAGAACACAATAATAACTAACATTACTAACGCAGAACACAGTAATAACTAACGTTGCGATGTTGAATCGTGACGTCAATAAAGTGTTGCTGACGTCGACGTCATCCGCCGATAACGTTCAATAAAGCGAATATTTGTTTGCAAAAACATAATTTAAAATGTAATAAATAGATTATTTAACTGCTGGGATCGATTATGTGTAATCCTTCACTTGATGGTAGACGTGATTTGTTTTTTCACTCACTCGCATGCGCTCGTTTGTGAAAAGAACCACACGCCTACCTCTTGTGAAGGATTTCCCTATAATTGATCCCAGCAGTTAAATAATCTCTATATAATTCATTTATGGCCCTGGTTTTGTATCACTGCTTAACACAGAAGTTCAGAGAGATATTGCACAGGGTATAGTTCTCCCTGTACACTGAACAGACTACTTTACATCCCTCCGAAGGATGACCTATATTCACAGTACCATGCCCAAGTACCATGCCTAAGTAAGATACTGCGGGAATTTGTTTGAAAAATCCGGGATGTGACCCCACTGGAAATCAAACACGTGATGTCTGGGACTCGAGTCAAGAATGCTTAACACTTGGCGACCGCAGGGTTAAGTTTCTAAAAGTATATGGAAACAAAAGAGCACAGGCTGGTTCGAAAGATAAACATTCAAGAAAATTAGGTCTGGAAGTCTCCTGAAACATGGAGTCATACACAAATATCCTAGACACTTTCGGTATACACAGGGTCTGAATGACCCTGACTACCACAACAGCCATGATTCTCACGTCACCGTCTTGGTATTTTGTTCTTCTTTTAGTGTAGATACTACAGATTACCAAATATGCAAACGACGACTAGAAACGTCAGGGAATGTTTATGCACACACAACCTTCCAATTGTTCACTCGAATATTTAAACATGCAGAATGAATAACAAATAAGTTGTCATTTTACGCAGTCTAGATCATCTGCGACGCTTGCTTGTTTACAAAATTATCAGGCTTCGAAACGACGCATTCATCAACTGCGTCTGCAAACTTTATTGACACGTACAACATTCGACCGTGTAAACTTTCTACACAATACAACGCATATTCTACTTACGATAAATCGTAAACGCCTAATTGCACAACGTCGCAAACTCTCTTTGATTTCATGTGTATGAAAGAAGATGGCCGCATCAGCATCAACATGAATATGATAGAGAGGCTATGACGTCAGGCTCTTCCAGCAATACATTACTTTCATGAAACGCCTCCCGAGTATTGGCGATCTGGGCAGTGAGGTCTAAATTACCCTTATGCCCACTATAAAAAACACTTACATCTATACAACACTTCCTTGGAATTTTATTAGAACAAAATGTATTTCACATTAACTCAAAAATATATACAGAAATTGCAATTCGCAATTTACTAACTCTATACACGAGGGGTACAGCAAATTCACGCTTCACTGTGCACTATATGCAGTATATAGAATCTCGAATTAGGTCAAACTCCATCACAGTATAAGAGCGTTCTAATGGTTTCCATACACAGTAATAGTTATCTGAATTTCTATATTCATGAATAATAACGCTCTATGAAAAGTACATCAATAATTATTCACACAAGCATGACATTCAAAAATGAACATCAAAAACTTATATGAAAGCGCTACAATTATAACCTACGTATGTTCGATTTTTTTTATTTAAGCTACCTGTTCCAGATTGCTATCATGGAAAAATGTAATCTATATACATTGCCCTTTTCAAAAAGTGATGGTAGAATTTTTCCCTTGAGTTGGTAACAATATCGAAAATGTTGGGTCCTGGCTCAAGGCCTATAATGGAAAGCGACAAAATGTAAAGTCACCACATCATAATGAAAAGCGACCACATCATAATACAAAGTAACCACGTCATAATAGAAAGTAACCACATCATAATGAAAAGTGACCACATCATAATGTAAAGTGACCACATCATAATAGACACTTACCACATCATAATGGAAAGTGACCACATCATAATACAAAGTAACCACATCATAATGGAAAGTAACCACAGCATAATGAAAAGTGACCACATCATAATGAAAAGTGACCACATCATAATGTAAAGTGACCACATCATAATGTAAAGTGACCCCAGCATAACAAAAAGTGACAACATCATAATGGAAAATGACCATCAAAGTCGTGTTTGGCGTTCCATAGAAAATAGGGCTACCGTCTTGGAGCTGTCAGTGGCAAAAAAGGCCGCTGGGGGTTTAAACCAGGTTCTAGGGTGCACCAAACCTCACACTTACCCTACTTCATCCAAATAAAACGGAACAGTGTAAATAAAGAAATACCCGCCATGAAGTATTCTCTAACCAACAAGGCAGCATTAATAGGCAATATAAGTAAAACACCTAACTGCTCGTGTATATATATACAAAAAGAACAATAGCATAGAGAAAGCCACACAGAAGGCACTCAGTGACTTGGCAGAAGGCTGGGCAAAAAGAGAACTAGCCATTGAAGGCACGACAAGACAAGATTGCAGACAAACATCAAACGTCACAGTCCTTTTTGGCTTTAGGTAGACGTCATCATAGGGTCCACAGCCTGTCCGGTCATCGCTCAATTAAAGAGGAAAGCATAGTGGCGAACTGTAAATGGGTCCACCTTCAAGCAAGCAGTGCGTTGCACACTGATAGGATCATAACCTTTTTTGATAAAACTTTCAACAAGTTAAATATTGCCTATTGATGCTGCCTTGTTGGTTAGAGATTAGATCATGGCTGGGATTTCTTTATTTATACTGTCCTGTTTTAATGGGATGACAGTAGTTTAAGTGTGAGGTTTGGTAAACCTAGAACCGGTTTGAACCCTCGGTGGCCTACTTTGCCACTGACCGATCCAAGGCGGTAGCCCTATCGTCAACCCTTTTGTGTTTGTGATGTCGTTTGCATTTATTTTTATTTTGCCTTCTTGTTTGTCTGTTTGCGTATTTGTTTCTGTATTTTGTGGTTGACTGTCCTCCTTGAATGCCACCTTCCCTGTCACGTCACCATCGAAGTCAGGTTGTGATAGTCCTTGTCGCAGAATAGTTCTTAAATTACTTTTATATTTGGAAAGAGATCAGGGTTACGATAATAATTGTTTGCAAAGGTTTTATGGATTTATGGTTTTTTACTAATATTATTTCTTATGGATCTTTGATACGATTCTATTTCGTATCTCCAATAATTACTTAATGGTATTACTCTCCAAATTAACAAGTATGAGTCTATCAGTTAAAACTTTAAAAATAAATCTTTCACCTCTTCGGTTACACTCTGCGTCATCAATACAAATTCCACAAAATTCCTCTTCATTTCTTAGAATTAAACCATATGTACGCCTTACACCTTTAAATCTTCATTCGGCAACCTCGTTTCATGTTCCTTCTAATAATATTACTAGGACTAAGAGGTGCAGTACTTGCAATTATTTATCTTGCAAGTCCACCACAAAATCAGCTGTTAATGGTAGATTGTTTAATGTATGTCTAGCTTCTAATGTTGAAAAGCTTTAAAATAAAAGCTAGACATATTGCAGAACTTAAGTGGATGAAAAACTTACAGACACCTTATCCACTCGGCCTTAATGACAATATTTATCAAGAAGGAAATATTTCTAAAGATCCCAATATTGACATTTTTTCTATATTTTCTATCCGAAAGCGTAAAGCTAGGTCTCATGGTCTTAGGCGTAATGGTAACATCAAACGTAAATCGCGTGTAATTATTTCTGTCGCTGATTTACATACCATTTTTAAAAAGTCTGGAAAGCACTCTATGCTTTCGCTGCTTACCTCTTTGTCCATTTCATCACTAAAGTTGATCGACGAGGAAGCCGACTATTTGAAATTATAAATGATCTTGATATGTGACTTTTTCTAAAATGATCATGGTTCTTGTCGAAAATCGTTTTGATTTGATGTTAAACATTGCTATAGTGGCCATCTTTGTTCAAATTGAGTTATATAGTAAATACTTGTAGCAACTACTCTGAAACTACTTGACTGATGTTCATGGAACTTCACAGGAATGTTGCTCTTGATGTCTAATTGATCCTACCAGAATTTTAGGTCGGCCGGATATTCAAGATGGCCACAACGGCTTAAAATATATTTTTAAATACATGTTTGTAGCGACTACTTCTTGAAAACTATAAGTGATACTGATATGGGTTTTTTGTTTCGCCTTTTCGAAGATAAAAAGAAACATAGGTGTTGCTTTTCCGGCGAAGGCGTCAAGATTCAAGTTTTGCGTTTAGGTAATTTTCACACAAACTGTATACACTAGACCTTTCAAACTTTTCTTACAGTTGTATCTGGGATGGTACATCGCAACGTGACAAAGCAAATGTGGAAATGACCTTGACCCTTCAAGCAAAGGGCAGATAACTTAATAATTTTTAGGTTCAACTTTTGCGTTTAGGTCACTTTTTCACAAACTGTATGCACTAGACCTTTAAAACTTAGCCACTGACCGTTCCAAGGCGGAAGCTCTATTGTCAACCCTGTTGTGTTTGTGATGTCGTTTGCATTTTTTGTTACCTTTGACTTCTCGTTTGTCTGTTTGCGTGTTTGTTTTTGTGTTTTGTGGTTGTCAGTCGTCATTGATTGCTACTTTCCCTGTCCGATTTTTGGATCCTTCTCTTTTTACAGTTGTATCTTGAGTGGTACATCCAACGTATCAAATCATGTGGAAGTGACCTTGACCCTCCGATAACTGTAACCTACATGGCCGGTAGCATCTACACACATCAGATAAAGGCAGGGCTTACCGTGAACAGCTGATAATACACTGAGCTCAAACTATTAGTGATTAATAATGCTTGCCTCTAAACTGCATAGGTGCTGACCAGCATAGGGTATAAAGAATACCATACTCTCTGATATTTTGTAATTAGACTATATTATCGGCACATTGTAAAGAATTAAAATAGCATAATAACACAAATTTATTCACATTATTGCAGATTGATCATAATGACCAGATCATTTAAAAATTTAGATAATTTGATAATTAACAAGTTTTAACTTTTATATAATAAAACATGAATAGAAATGTTTACTCTTAACCTGCCGAGCATGAATACAATGATTTGTGCGGTTGGTGTGAACCAGATCAGCCTGTGAGTAACTCACATACTGATCAGGGTTTACACTGTTCGCTGCTCCTCTCACCGCTGCGGGTTCGAATCCCACTCGAAGCTCGACTTGTAAGTGAGGAAGTGTCGATTCTTACGGATGGCGGGAGGTGTACAGTACTGGTTCTACCCAGGAAAGGTGGATGGTCTGCCTCCACCCCAAAAAACGACCGTCATTTATAACCTTTCATGTGTTGAAAATGACGTAAAACACCATACAAACAAACTGTTCGCTGCTCAACCGTGATTTCTCCAAATAAAAGCACTCCTTTGTATCTTGAATAGAATACTTCGAATTCAAAGAAAGAACAGTTCATTATAGAAATATAGCGGTCTAAGGGTTAATATTATTAACAAGCATTCCATTGATTATAGTAACTATTCATGAATCATTGTTTTATACAATCAAATTGAACTACATGTGCATATCCGATGAAGCTTAGTCTTGAAATAATCTTGCTTACATTAATTTATATAGTACCTGGTTGTAACATTCCAGCCACCTGTTATGTTTATAAGTGATAAGTTAGATAACAATTTGTGATAGATAATTAGAGAACTAGATACAAGGCTATAATCTTGCATTGCATCCACATCTCATAAACAAGAAATTGCAAATTAATTACACTACATGGACATCATGGTGAGTAACATATACAGAACTAGGCCAAATATGCCAAGGATATAGTATTTCAGTGCAAAATTAGTCCACTATCATTGACAGTGGGTGGTTTCAGTAATGTGTAAACTGAAATCATGACTGATAATTACTTTTACCAAACTTACCAATAATTTATGTAAGGATATACAACTAAAGAAAAATATATAGAGTATTATTTATTTCGATGTTCATATTTGTTACGTATATCAGTAAGGCATGATCACCTTCCCTCTCCCCACTTAAATAATGGAACAAACTCGGGTCAATTTCCCTCCAGAAAGTGAGTACACTTTTCGTGATGGCTGAAAAGAAAAACGAGAAATAACGTTGAACAACTGGATAATTTATTTCATATTTTTGAATATAACAATTGGAATTTTGACGAATCTTTAGTAAAATCAATTAATGAGAATGAAAGACTGCTGACAGAAGAAGGCCAATTAGTCTCTGTAGGTGCCACAGATCCATGTGGAGGAAATGATGCTTAAATGATGATTATAGTGATGAGAATAATGATAGTGATGATGATGATGCAAAGAAATATAAAAAGATCGGACAGGGAAAGTAGCATTCAAGGAGGAAAGTAAACCACAAAACACAGAAACAAACACGCAAACAGACAAACAAGAAGGAAAAAGCAATAATAAATGCAAACGACATCACAAACACAAAAAGGGTTGACAATAGGGCTACCGCCTTGGAACGGTCAGTGGCAAAGTAGGCCACTGGGGTTTAAACCGGTTCTAGGGTGCACCAAACCTCACACTTACCCTACTGTCATCCCATTAAAACAGGACAGTGTAAATAAAGAAATCCCCGCCATAATCTAATCTCTAACCAACAAGGCAGCATCAATAGGCAATATAAGTAAAACACAAATATGCTCGTGTAAATATAAAACAAAAAAACAATAGCCTAGAAAGCCACAATGAAGGTACTCATTGACTTTGCAGAAGCCAGAGCAGTAAGAGAATAAACCATTAAGGGCACGACAAGAAAAATCATGGACAAACATCAAACGCCACCGTCCCAATGGGCTTTAGGTAGGCGTCATCATAGGGTCCACAGCCTGTCCGGTCATCGTACAATTAAAGAGGAAAGCATAGTGGCGAACTGTAAAAGGGTCCACCACCAAGCATGCAGTACGTTGCAAAATGATAGGGTCATAACCTCTTTTGATAAACTTTTTAACAAATTTAACAAAGATAGTATGAAAGTGATCATGACCTAGAATCTTACGAATTTTATAAATCACATCACCATAGAAGTCAGGTTGTGATAGTCCTTGTCGCAGAAGAGTCCTTAAATTACTTTTATATTTGGAAAGAAGATCAGGGTTACGATAATAACATTTTGCAAATGTTTTACGAAGTTTATGGTAACGGTAACCCTGATTAAGTAACTTTTTAGTTATACAAAGATTACGAATATTAAAGTCCTCAACTCGAGTACAAGCTCTAGAAAAACGAATAAGTTGAGACACATATACCCCATAAGAAGTTGCTCGGGGAAGGCGAAGCTATAGCAATTGGTGGATATGAAGGAAGTAGTGATGATGATGAGGACAATAATGACAACAACAGACAAGCTGCCAACCAAAATGACGATCAGAGATGTGGACACTGTTTTATTGCACCATGTATTACCACCCAACGTCAAACTTGGCTTGGTAATGGTGCAAACCCACACCCTAGAAATAGCAGTATCCGGAAAGTGAAATACAGGAAGTTTTGGAATATGATGTCCAATGATGCAGCCTGGTATCTCTCAGAATATATAAC
>JAWPHD010018671.1:0-38829 GCA_037043455.1 Cyrtodaria siliqua
GCTCGGAAATATTTTGTCAACTGTGTCACAGTGAGTCTGTGACCATAGTCGGCAGCAGGTTCCAATCCCAAATGGTTGGAGAAGGGAGAACTTATAAATTTCTATATATGTCCGTTGTAACTGCTGGTTGAGATACATGTATATACTCCTCAAAATAAGTTAAGGACACCATCCCTTCTTTATTTCAATAAGATTAAAGTTTGCATCATCGCACAAATTTAAATACACACTGCATTCTAAAAATAGAAACTGTTTCGTATTTCTATATATTCTTTAGGAATATTTTACACCAAAAAAAAAATAATTGAAAATTCAGATTTTTTTTACACAAAAAAATGTGTCATGAGTGAGTATTGATTCCTTAACAAACATCTGTCACCATTTTCTTTAGAATAACTACAGATAAGTGTGCAGTGCCAAATATGCAACTAGGTCTTGAAAATTTAATTTATTTTTGGATTGGATAAGAAATCACCGTTTTCCAAAACTGTTTCGTGTATGCATTTAAACAGTCAAAGATTAGTCAAGCGTCCATAGTTCCATTGTAGTAATTAAACGTAATGAATAAATTGAAAAACATATTAAAACTTTTAGTATTGTTGTTTTGGGGCAAATTAATGTTTTTTAGAAATTATAAAATCTCAGACTCTTTTTTAATTAACAAAACAATGTATATCAACATTTTGTTCTTTCATCTAATGCAGAAGACCTGACAATGTCCAGTTTAATGCAACATTGCTTACACATTCTGTGTAAACCTTTGAAAATGGTATATAGCCATTTTCACTGGTAAGCATATGGAGAAATATTCTTGTGGTCCTTAACTTATTTTGAGGAGTATATGTTGAGGGCTGCTTGTATGGCTGTCACTGTGTTGGATAATCTTGAACAGCATCGTCAAATGATAAATGTTGTGTCTGTACTTTAGGGTTTCCCAGTTTAGATCACTGTACCATTACAGTGACACAACCAGGTGTGGCGCTTGGTATAATTGTACGGAACAAGCAGCTCGGCATTGAACTTGCTCCAAGTTGAGGTTGTCCACTTGTTGGGTGTTACACCATATTCAAGGGTGTGGCAAACCATAGTGGTATAGGCGGGTTTGGTACAGTCACCGAGGTTGTGTCTTATGAAGCCCATGGCCCAATTGGCCTTTGCGACTATATTGTCTATCTGTTACTTCCATGTGAGTTCTTTGCCCACACCCACCTCCTGGCAGACGTTTCGAGTTTGAAGAACATTAATATAATAAAATCGTTTTGATATGTTGGTTATCTTTCGTAGACGAGTATATATACCCAGTTATGTGCCAAAAATAAGTAAAAATAACATCCACTAAGTTTGGTTGAATTCCACTCAATGGTTACGGAGGAGATTTTATTATCCCCTTGCTTTTTCAAAGCGTGGGGATATTATGCCTGTTATGGTAATATGTTTAATATCTATTCATGTATCATTTATTTATTATGAATCAAGGATCTATGGTTATAATAATGAAATCAAATTGATTCTGTTTTCTAGGAAAGTTTTTCTACACCAAGAAATGGTTATTCCGCATCATGCTTGCGCTGAATTCTCGCAGTAGTCAGAATAAGGATAAGGAATGTAAGGTCAAGGAAGACAGAAAAGCACGCGGATATGGTCGGAGTATCACGGACCCTGTGTTGCTGGAAGCCTGCCAACCACTTGAGGAGAATGATCAGTTTGTAAGATTCAGTTTCATTCTTTTTCCCATTTCTAGTCATGTGAGATAGGGTTGTTCCACATGGAAGAGATAACTCGATCTTACATGATAGGTGACTGTTACACAAAACGTCACGTTTTGTGACATTGCATTATTCTAGCGTAAAATCAAACAGTCATTGAAGTTTGCCTGTATTAAATGCATAATGGGAGAAAAATAAACTGGTCCCCTCAGGATCAGAATTAATCAGATCCTACAACCAGGAACTCGGCAGAGCAGATTACAATTCTGACCCTCTGGTGAGATTTCCCTATCTCACATAGATACTCATGATGGATTCTTATAATCTTAAAATAATAAAAACAATAGTTACAATAATAATAATAAGCTTTATTTACAAAGGCTAATACAACTAATCTTCCAGGTGTACACATTTTCAACACTTGTAAGCAAATTGGCAAGACTTCATGAGTTTCTATTTATATTAGATATATTGGCAGCATCTTAAAAAGATCACATCCTTGCACATATTGCACTTTCCCTGTTGATTCTGCCCAGACACCTGCTCAAACACCCCACATACTTACTTCAAATATTTCTCTAAATTCTCTAACAGAAGTCTCACTGAGAAACCCAGTACATCCAAAAATGGCAACGTAATACATACATACATGTAAAAATTTAAACAGGGAAACAAAAACATACGTATATCACAATAAATTAATTATTTACACAAACAAATCAAGCACTTTCGAATGTATTTGTACATCACGCAGTCTGATGCATATATGTATATTAACTCCACTTTATTCCCTAGCATTCTATTTACAAAAAGTTCAAATTGAAAGTGAAATATTCATAAAGTTTAAAATTGATTGTAAACCAAGTAATTTTAAAATCTAGAAAAATATTCACTATCTAACAACAATAGTTAATTTTCTGTGTAACAAACCATTCAAATAAATAGAGAAACTTACACAAGTACCTGTGTATGATTGACTTTAGTAAAAAAGTTAAATAAAATGATAGGATGTGCGGAGGCTCTACCGTGTATTCCATCTTTTTGTCCGACACGTTTATTTAAGTCAAAATACCATACACAGTCATGAATGTAAAATTCTGTTTATCATATAACACCCCTAAGTTGTAATTTAACTGTTTAAATGGTCTTAAATTGGTTTACGGTTGTATTATGGTTTTTGTTAATGTAAGTCATCAAGATTCAACAGGGGACCAATTTATATCTGTTTTTAGATCACCTGAGCCGAAGGCTCAAGGTGATCTATTGGGATCACTCTTTGTCCGTCATCCGTCGTCCGTCCGTCGTTAACTTTTCTTCAGACGACTTCTCCTCAGAAATCGCTTGGCTTATCTTGGCCAAACTTCACATGGATGATCCTTAGGTGAATGCTTTTTAGATTTGTTAAAATTAGGTCAGCACAACATCCAATATGGCCGCCATTACCATATATGGTTAAAAAATCTTCTTCTCAAGAAGTGCTGGACAGATTTCAACAGTTTTTCTTTTAAAATGATCGCCAACGCCTAGACTATCAAGTTTGTTCAAATGAAGTCCCCATGGTCAAAAATGGCCGTGCCCCGGGGGTCCAAAGTTTGCATATTGAGATTTTGCATGTTTTTCATACAGACATATAGGATATTTTTTTTAAAAATCCTCTTCTCTGAACCACAAGGCACAGTGCTCTCATGTATTACATGTAGCATCAGCTTATGGTCCTCTACTAAGTTTGTTCAAATGGTGACCCTGGGGTAAAATTTGTCCCCGCCCCGGGTTCACAGTTTAACATAGACTTATATAGGAAACAAATAAATAAAAAATCTTCTTCTCGGAAACTACAAGAGCCAGAGGTTTGATATTTTGCATTTACTATAAGCTTATGGTCTTCTACCAATTTTGTTCAAATGGTGACCCTGGGGTCACATTTGGCCCCGCCCCGGGGTCACAGATTTACATAGGCTTGTATAGGTAAAAACAAACTAAACAAATCTTCTTCTCTGGAACTACAAGAGCTAGAGGTTTAATATTTTGCATTTGCTATAAGCTTATAGTCCTCTACCAAGTTTGTTCAAATGGTGACCCTGGGGTCAAATTTAACCCCGCCCCATGGGTCACAGTTTTACATAGACTTATATAGGAAACACATTAAAGTCTTCTTCACTGGAACTACAAGAGCCATAGGTTTAATGTTTTGCATTTACTATACTTTTATGGTCCTTTACCAAGTTTGTTCAAATGGTAACCGTGGGGTCACATTTTGCTCCGCCCCAGGGGACATGTTTTACATAGACTTGTATAGGGAAAGACTTAAAAAATCTTCTTCTCTGGAACCACAAAGCTCTTATATATTACATGTAGCCCTGGGGTCACATTTGGCCCTGCCCAAGGTGTTACACTCTAGCACCTTCATTTTGTATTTGATATTTACCAAACTTTGTCAGTGTTTTTATATCAGTTTTGTTAACACAACAGAGCCCACATTTCTTGAACAATCTTAACCAAACTTGCACAGATTGTATATGACCATAAGATTTCGAAGAAGTTTGATAATGTGCCAGTACTTAGGTGATCGATTTAGGACCATCTTGGCCCTCTTGTTGTGATTGTTGTTTCTTTCAACAGCTGTTCAGATTTTCATGAAATTTTCTTGTTACTCTTGGTACTTCTAAACTACAATATACCAGGTTCCATATTCTTGAAACTTGCTTAGCCAAAATTCCGTGCTCAAGCTCAAAACTCAAATGTTTCTTTTAGCTATAACTTTTTTCATTGAATCTTTTCCATAATGAAACTTTCAGGGCAGCTGTATTTCTTTGTATGGTGTTTTACATCATTTTCAACACATGTAAGGTTATATATGACGGTCGTTTTTTTTGTGGTGGAGGCAGATCACCCACATTTCCTAGGTAAAACCAGTACTGTACACCTCCCGCCATCCATAAGAATCGGTAGCTGTAATATTTGCTAATGTGGATTGGTGTAAAGTTTCAAGTAATTGCAAAAATCAATAAGTAAGATTTTCAAAAGTTTATAGCGGAGGTTGAGCTTAAAACTTTGACTATTAAAGTTTCGAGAATATGGGGCCTGGCCATTGTCCAAGATGGCTAGCATTCTTCATCTTAATTCACAGAAAAATGGTCGTGTCAGATTCAGTCCCAAACAAACAGTAAGCGATTCAAGGTTCGTTTGTATGTTTCATTGATAAAAATCGAACAGGAAATGCAACTTTCACAGAACACAGTAAACCCAAAAAAACATGCAAAAAGACAAAGATGAATGGCAATGTTAATAAGGAATAAAGGCGAAGGCAGTTTCTTTCAAATATATTTAAAATTCATGAATTAATATACCATGTTTAAAGAACCAAGTAACAATAAGCATAATATGTTTTTTGTTGATCAAGTAAGATCTTTTTATCAAATCCTCTTGCAGATTGATGCTGAAAATACAACATTCCCACCAAAAACTGTGTATGGGGTTGGGGAGGTGTACAAATACAACACAAACATGTTATTGTTAATATATAAATTAATAAAATAGTAAAAAGCATATATACAACTATACTTGTTTTTCACCTCTATTGTCAAACTGTGACTGGTAACACTTCTGCAGTATTTAAACTAAACAATTGATTAATGCAAAGCAACAACATTGAAACAAAATCCTGTATCACAGTTACCTAGAAACTAGAACATTGTCATGAGTTTAATACACATTGAAAAACAAATTTCGTATGTCTATTCAAAAATAATGTAAATATTAAATTACGTTTTTTATCACAGGCCATTGACACGACTTATTTTAATGGGTTTGGAGAAGATGGGACATCAGTTGCCTTCCGTATTGCCAGGAAGCATAATCGTGAGGGAGAATTGTGGGTAATGTTGGATATTCCGGGGGTCGGGTTCCTCCAGCATCCTATCCATCCGGACACAGCCGTGTACAATATGGGCACCAGTGGGTATGCTGCCCTAGGGTGCAAATTCCAGATGCTAGAACCCATGAGACGGTGGAAAGTCACGTATAATGGACTTCTCAGGTTATATGATTTCGTATATATATTGTTTTGTTTAAAGACTGCATTTCATTTAAATACTGCATTTGTCTGTTTACTATCAGGTGTTCTAATTCTGTGTAGGAGGCACCAGCTCCCTCATGTTCCTGATTCATAAATATATATTAACCATAGACATAGGAGGCCCTACCCTACACCATAATTCACCATGAAAAACTATGAACCAAAAGTTTATTAAATGCACAATCGGCACCCTGAAGATGTCTATTTAGTGTTTACTCCATATTTAGTGTATACTCCATATTTAGTGTATACTCCATATACTCCATATTTAGTGTATACTCCATATTTCTTGTATACTCCATATTTCTTGTATACTCCATATTTCTTGTATACTCCATATTTCTTGTATACTCCATATTTAGTGTATACTCCATATTTCTTGTATACTCCAGTTGTGACGCCCTGCAATTTGGTCATGAATATGCTGCCAGGTGTGAACATTTTCAGAAGTGTGCCTATGGAAACATTTTATATTACATCTAATTTCTTTTTGTGCAGTTCGTTTAAAGGATATTCAGCAATTTTGAAGTTTTTATCAAGCATTAAAATTTGCATCACGATATATGTTAATCCAATATTATTTTGACTTTAAACCTGCTTTCATATAATTAACTATGATTCTGAGTTTTCATTTTCTTCTTATTCTTTCATAGGTTTAAATATACTATTGGTACAATATAACCGGCAGTTAGTAATATACAAAAACAATATGCTGTATACTATTTTTATAATTAAGAACGACTGACTGTATTTTAATCACCGATAAAATACAGGTGCGTATTTATTATTTCGATTCTATCACAACAATTACGCTATTGTGGGGGCACTATATATTATCTCGGAGGTCAAGGTAATCAGGCTGCTATGTTTACCGACTGTTCCATTGGGTGCTTCCGTATGCAAAGTTCTGCGCATACAGTATGTTTAGGCCAAACAAAAAAATAGGTGTGTTTTTTATTGCAAGCTCTAAAAAAATAGGGTCGGTAGGTAGGCATTTTTTTAAAAAAAAAAAAATTGAGCAAGATATTGTGAGATTCTACATGTATTTATCCCATAAACCCCATACAAGTTGATGATACAGCTGAAAGTTCCTCTGTGATGTCAGTTTACCTCGATATATTGTGATAAATCATTGTTCAGAACAATTTTTAATTTTTTTTAAATTTCTTTTTAATTTTTTTTTTTCATAAAAGGTTTAAGGGTCGGCCCCTTAAAAATAGAGTCAGTCGGTTGGGACACCGGAAACACAGGTATTTTTTTGTTTGGCCTTAAATACACTAGTAGTCACCTGACAAACAATTAAGTCAATGCCTACGTCATATAGCTTGCGCTGTATGACGTCAAACGTTCTCAGCTTGTTCAAGATGCTTATTAAAGGGAATGTAGCGACACAGCCAAACAAGCTCTGTTACTGAGAGTTCTTAAAAACTTGGAAAAAGGTGAAAGAATTATCAAAATCGGATGATATACAAAAAAGATATGACCATTTAAATGTTGTTCTAACAGGAATATGGGAGCCGCCATTTTTAGAACTATGACGTCATAGTTCCATATTACCATATATGGAATATTGATAAATATCATTTAAAATGAAGAAAATCGCTGCAAAAGAATGATTGTTTTACCGGTCATATTACGCATTATTGCCATTAGGTATTACATATTTTTCATACAGTTGCTGTCATTTTTTCCCTATAAATCAGTAAATTTTCATATTTGTAAATATTCCATATATGGTCATTTAGAACCGTGATGTCATAGCTCTCAAAATGGCCGCTTCCATATCTGTTTCAACAGAAACTTCAAATGATCATATCTTCTTTGTTTATCATCCGATTTTGATAATTCTTTCACCCTTATTCAAGTATTTCAGAACTCTCAATAATAAAGATGGATTGGCTGTGTCGCTACATTCCCTTTAATGTTATGTGTGCTGGTGCATATGATGGGTTTATATCGGGTGTGTGCAAGGTTTGGGAGCATGGCAAGTTTGTTGTAATTAACATTTCAAGTGACCAAGTGACGTCATGTAACATGGTGCTTCCAACTGATGAAATATACGCAATGAAATTAATGGAACAGCTGTATTTTATCGTAGAATAACACAGTTGTCTCTCTTCTTTGTGTATATGAAAGACTGCGCGGTTCGTGTTAGAATTAATATTTCAACTTCCTGTCTGACAGCGATGCTTAAGACACTGTATATGGAAGTGTCCCATTAAATGATGTCAGAGCATCAGCTTTGAGTGTGTAAAAGTATTAAAGGATACAATGTGATATTAATTATATTGCATTATGTCATTGTTACATTGATGGACTGTATAATGTGTATAAAAACAAGGAAATGTGTCAATGGGACATTTGTATACAGAGTCTGATAGAAGCATTGTTGAAGAACGTCTAGTTAACCCCTACCGGTGTGTCACCGGAGGGGACTTCAGGTTTGCCGTCCGTCCGTCAGTCCATCCTACGATAATGAGAAAAGAATTGAAAATAGTTTTATGAAACTTATTATGTTGATAGAGGGTAATGAGGGGATTATGTACATTATTTTATTTTGTTGATTTTACAAAAAATATTGTTGCTTTGGCAACGGAAATAGTAAAAATACACAAAACATATATGGATCATTTGATAATAAAAGAAATGCATAAAATAATTTAATGAAAGTTTGTGTGTAGGTAAAAGGGAGTGAGGCGATCAGGCACATTATTTTGTTTTATTGATATGTCAAAAATTATGGTTACTATGGCAACAGAAATTGTAAAAAACACAGTTACTAAAAATAGAAAAATATTATTTTCAATAACTTTAGTTAGGAACATATATTGGAATGAAACTTTATGGGTACGTAGCTTATATGAACAGGAAGCTTGGGGTTGTATTTGGGGTCACTGGGGTCAAGGTAAATGTCACTGTTACTAAAAATAGAAAAATGGTTTCCGCTCAATAAAATTATTTAGGAATGAGGTATTGGTCTGAAACTTTTTGTGTAGTTAGCTAATATGAAAAGCAAGTTTGGGATTGCATTTGAGGTCACTGGTGTCAAGGTCAAGGTCACTGTTACTAAACATAAAAAAACAGTTTCCACTCATTAATTTTTGTTAGGAATGAGATATTGGAATTAAACTTTATGGATAGGTAGCTTATTTGAAAAGGAAGCTTGGGATTGTATTTGGGTTCACTGAAATCAGGGTCAAGTTCACTGTTACTAAAAGTAGAACAACTGTTTCTGCTCATTAACTTGACTTAGGAATGAGATATATTTACCTGAAACTTGGTGTGTAGTTGGCTTATATGAAAAGCAAGTTTCTTGCACTCTCTCTCTAATCCGGGAACCTACTGTTATTATCGAATAGATTCGTATGGTTCTTTTACGTGCTCGGAGGATAGACCGATTCACGGGACTGCCCGGTTTACGTCCCTGATGGAACTCAGTGGAATCCCCCGTGGTGTGTTCTTGGGCAAGACTCTTTCCCTCAGCCTCGTCCGTCGGATGGGGACGTAAACCGGGCGGTCCCGTGTATCGGTCTATCCTCTGAGCACGTAAAAGAATCATACGAATCTATTCGATAATAAGAGTAGAGCAGGTTCCCGGATTCCTATGTATTCTTCCCCTCTCTCTGGGGCGGCTCTAAATAACCTGTACTGTGTTGATGAGCTGTTAAACAACATGTAGTTCTCTCTCTCTCTCTCCACTCATGTTTTATCTACTTATGCCTATGTAGTATTTGACCTCATATTTTATCTGCTTATGCCTATGTAGTATTTGACCTCATGTGTTATTTGCTTATGCCTATGTAGTATTTGACCTCATGTGTTATTTGCTTATGCCTATGTAGTCTTTTCTGGGAATGTATGCATATTCAACAATTTTGGAATGAGCTGCACATATTGTTAAATACGTTAAACGTAAACATCGATTTCAATCTAAGAACCGTCTGTTTCGGAATTCAAAGTCAAGAACAGGCTATAGATATGAAGAATTTCATTATTTTAAGTGCGAAATATTTTATATTCATTAACAAATGTTTAAAATCCGTGCCCGAATCAAACAAATTCAAGAAATATTTATTAAGACAAATAGAAATAGAAAAGCAAATAGCGATGAACCATGACAAATTAGACAGTCATGATAATAAATGGCGAAACTTCCAATAAATAAACTGGTATTAATTAAAGCAAGATATAATACATTACCGAAAACAACAAAAGGGGAAGCAAAGCAACTTCCTTTTCTGTCCGAAATCTCTTCTCTTCATTTTAGTCTCCATATTATTCTTTCAAACCTTACATAATTCTATTACCAACTGCATACTAAAATATACTCTTCTATACTTTCAAAACTCGGAGGTAACCCTCTTTTCAATAACCTTCGTCTGTAAACAAGAAAATATTTCATCATAAATATAAACTGTAGTTTAAATAGTATTTATTATATACCATATGCTAATGTGCATGTATAATGTATCAAATGGATGATGAAATAAAACATTGTATAACCAAAAAAAAAAGAAAGAAAAAAAAAGTAGTATTTGACCTCATGTTTTATCTGTTTATGCTTGTGTAATATTTGACTTCATGTATTATCTACTTATGCATATGTAGTATTTGACCTCATGTTTTATCTGCTTATGCCTATGTAGTATTTGACCTCATGTTTTGTCTTCTTATGCTTGTGTTGTATTTGACATGTTTTATCTGCTTATGCCTATGTAGTATTTGACTTCTTGTTTGATCTGTTTTATCTACTTATGCCTATAGTATTTGACCTCATGTTTTATCTACTTATGCCTATGTAGTATATGACCTCATGTTTTATTTGCTTATGCTTGTGTAATATTTGACCTCTTTTTTTATCTACTTATGCCTAAGTATTTGACCTCATATTTCATTTCCTTATGCCTGCGTAGTATTTGACCTCATGTTTTATCTACTGATGCCTATGTAATATTTGACCTCATGTATTATCTAATTATGCCTATGTAGTATTTGACCTCATGTTTTATCTACTTATGCCTATGTAATATTTGACCTCATGTTTTATTTGCTTTTGCCTATGTAGTATTTGACTGCATGTTTTATCTACATATGCCTTTGTAGTATTTGACCTCATGTTTTATCTACTTATGCCTATGTAGTATTTGACCTCATGTATTATCTACTTATGCCTATGTAGTATTTGACCTCATGTTTTGTCTTCTTAAGCTTGTGTTGTATTTGACATGTTTTATCTGCTTATGCCTATGTATTATTTGACCTCTTGTTTGATCTGTTTTATGTACTTATGCCTATAGTATTTGACCTCATGTTTTATCTACTTATGCCTATGTAGTATTTGACCTCATGTTTTATTTGCTTATGCCTATGTAGTATTTGACCTCATGTTTTATCTACTTATGCGTATAGTATTTGTTTATGCCTGTGTAATATTTGACCTCTTGTTTTATCTACTTATGCCTATATCATTTGACCTCCTGTTTTATTTGCTTATGCCTATAGTATTTGACCTCATATTTTATTTGCTTATGCCTGTGTAGTATTTCACCTCATGTATTATCTACTTATGCCTATGTATTATTTGACCTCATGTTTTATCTACTTATGCCTTTGTAGTATTTGACCTCATGTTTTATCTACTTATGCCTATGTAGTATTTGACCTCATGTATTATCTACTTATGCTTGTGTAGTATTTGACCTCATGTTTTATCTACTTATGCCTATGTAGTATTTGACCTCATGTTTTATTTGCTTATGCCTATGTAGTATTTGACCGCATGTTTTATCTACCTATGCCTTTGTAGTATTTTACCTAATGTTTTATCTACTTATGCCTATGTAGTATTTGACCTCATGTATTATCTACTTATGCCTATGTAGTATTTGACCTCATGTTTTATCTACTTATGCCTATGTAGTATTTGACCTCATGTTTTGTCTTCTTATGCTTGTGTTGTATTTGACATGTTTTATCTGCTTATGCCTATGTAGTATTTGACCTCTTGTTTGATCTGTTTTGTCTACTTATGCCATTAGTATTTGACCTCGTGTTTTATCTACTTATGCCTATGTAGTATTTGACCTCATGTTTTATTTGCTTATGCCTATGTAGTATTTGACCTCATGTTTTATCTACTTATGCGTATAATATTTGACCTCATGTTTTATCTACTTATGCCTATGTAGTATTTGACCTCATGTTTTATTTGCTTATGCCTTTGTAGTATTTGACCTCATGTTTTATCTACTTATGCCTATGTAGTATTTGACCTCATGTTTTATCTACTTATGCTTGTGTAGTATTTGACTTCATGTTGTATCTGTTTATGCTTGTGTAATATTTGATCTCTTGTTTTATCTACTTATGCCTATATCATTTGACCTCATGTTTTCTTTGCTTATGCTTGTGTTATAGTTGACCTCATGTGTTATCTACGTATGCCTATAGTATTTGACCTCATATTTTATTTGCTTATGCCTGTGTATTATTTGACAGCATGTTTATTCTGCTGATGCCTGTGTAGTATTTGACCTCATGTTTTATCTACTTATGCCTTTGTAGTATTTGACCTCATGTTTTATCTACTTATGCCTATGTAGTATTTGACCTCATGTTTTATCTACTTATGCCTTTGTAGTATTTGACCTCATGTATTATCTACTTATGCCTATGTAGTATTTGACCTCATGTTTTATCTACTTATGCCTATGTAGTATTTGACCTCATGTATTATCTACTTATGCCTATGTAGTATTTGACCTCATGTATTATCTACTTATGCCTTTGTAGTATTTGACCTCATGTTTTATCTACTTATGCCTATGTAGTATTTGACCTCATGTTTTATCTACTTATGCTTGTGTAGTATTTGACTTCATGTTGTATCTGTTTATGCTTGTGTAATATTTGATCTCTTGTTTTATCTACTTATGCCTATATCATTTGACCTCATGTTTTCTTTGCTTATGCTTGTGTTATAGTTGACCTCATGTTTTATCTACTTATGCCTATAGTATTTGACCTCATATTTTATTTGCTTATGCCTGTGTATTATTTGACAGCATGTTTATTCTGCTGATGCCTGTGTAGTATTTGACCTCATGTTTTATCTACTTATGCCTTTGTAGTATTTGACCTCATGTTTTATCTACTTATGCCTTTGTAGTATTTGACCTCATGTATTATCTACTTATGCCTTTGTAGTATTTGACCTCATGTTTTATCTACGTATGCCTATGTAGTATTTGACCTCATGTATTATCTACTTATGCATATGTAGTATTTGACCTCATGTTTTATCTACTTATGCCTATGTAGTATTTGACCTCATGTTTTATTTGCTTATGCCTTTGTAGTATTTGACCTCATGTTTTATCTACTTATGCCTTTGTAGTATTTGACCTCATGTATTATCTACTTATGCCTTTGTAGTATTTGACCTCATGTTTTATCTACTTATGCCTATGTAGTATTTGACCTCATGTTTTATCTACTTATGCCTATGTAGTATTTGACCTCATGTTTTATCTACTTATGCTTGTGTAGTATTTCATCTCATGTTTTATCTACTTATGCCTATGTAGTATTTGACCTGATGTATTATCTACTTATGCCTATGTAGTATTTGACCTCATGTTTATCTACTTATGCCTATGTAGTATTTGACCTCATGTTTTATTTGCTTATGCCTGTGTATTATTTGACAGCATGTTTATTCTGCTGATGCCTTTGTAGTATTTGACCTCATGTTTGATCTACTTATGCCTATGTAGTATTTGACCTCATGTATTATCTACTTATGCCTATGTAGTATTTGACCTCATGTTTTATCTACTTATGCCTATGTAGTATTTGACCTCATGTTTTATTTGCTTATGCCTATGTAGTATTTGACCTCATGTTTTATCTACTTATGCCTATGTAGTATTTGACCTCATGTTTTATTTGCTTATGCCTATGTAGTATTTGACCTCATGTTTTATCTGCTTATGCCTATGTAGTATTTGACCTCATGTTTTGGTTTCTTATGCTTGTGTTGTATTTGACATGTTTTATCTGCTTATGCCTATGTAGTATTTGACCTCTTGTTTGATCTGTTTTATCTACTTATGCCTATGTAGTATTTGACCCCATGTTTTGTCTTCTTATGCTTGTGTTGTATTTGACATGTTTTATCTGCTTATGCCTATGTAGTATTTAACCTCATGTTTTATCTACTTATGCCTTTGTAGTATTTGACCTCATGTTTTATCTACTTATGCCTATGTAGTATTTGACCTCATGTTTTATTTGCTTATGCCTATGTAGTATTTGACCTCATGTTTTATCTACTTATGCCTATGTAGTATTTGACCTCATATTTTATCTACTTATGCTTGTGTAGTATTTCATCTCATGTTTTATCTACTTATGCCTATGTAGTATTTGATCTGATGTATTATCTACTTATGCCTATGTAGTATTTGACCTCATGTTTATCTACTTATGCCTATGTAGTATTTGACCTCATGTTTTATCTGCTTATGCCTATGTAGTATTTGACCTCATGTTTATCTACTCATGCCTATGTAGTATTTGACCTCATCTTTTATTTGCTTATGCCTATGTAGTATTTGACCTCATGTTTTATCTGCTTATGACTATGTAGTATTTGACCTCATGTTTTATCTACTTATGCTTGTGTAGTATTTGATCTCATGTTTTATCTACTTATGCCTATGTAGTATTTGACCTGATGTATTATCTACTTATGCCTATGTAGTATTTGACCTCATGTTTATCTACTTATGCCTATGTAGTATTTGACCTCATGTTTATCTGCTTATGCCTTTGTAGTATTTGACCTTATGTTTTATCTACTTATGCCTATGTAGTATTTGACCTCATGTTTTATCTACTTATGCTTGTGTAGTATTTCATCTCATGTTTTATCTACTTATGCCTATGTAGTATTTGACCTGATGTATTATCTACTTATGCCTATGTAGTATTTGACCTCATGTTTATCTACTTGTGCCTATGTAGTATTTGACCTGATGTATTATCTACTTATGCCTTTGTATTATTTGACCTCATGTTTTATCTACTTATGCAGTAATTGTCCGCTTGTTTTTTCTGCTTATGCTTGTGTAGTACTTGAGCTAATATTTTATCTGCTTATGCCTATGTAGTATTTGATCGCTTTTTTTTATCTACTTGTGACCTCTTGTTTTATCTAAGGGGAGTCCGTGGCCGAGTGGTTAGAGTCTCTGACTTGCAATCACTTACCCCTCACCGCTGTAGGTTTGATCCCTCAGGGGCCTAGGAATCTTTATGTGAGGAAGCTATCCAGCTGGCTTGCGGAACGTCGGTGGTTCTACCCAGGTGCCCACCCGTACACGAAAATTGCCCGGAGGGGCACCTGGGGTCTTCCTCCACCAGTGGAAGCTGGAAAGTCGCCATATGACCTTAGATGTTGGTAAAATCCAATTCAATTCAATTCAGTTGTTTTATCTATGTATGCCTATGTAGTATTTGACCTCTTGTTTTATCTACTTACAGGCAAGGATTATGCAATGATCTGGGAAACAAGCCAGAAACATACCTCAATGTTAATATTTCTTTCAAGTAAGTATAAAGAAATAATAATTAAATCATAATTAAATCATAATTAAATCATATAACATGGATGTCCATAGAGGATCTTACATTCTTGCCTGTTTAATAATTTATTAAACAAGTTGGTTAAAATTACATGGTGAGATGCTATGCTTAGCATCATACCAGTTTTATCCCACGGGTTTAGTTCAATATTAAATAAGCATGAATGTGAGCTTCTATTCATCACATGAAAATGCTACATAACTTTTATTTATTAACATAGTTGCATATTTATTGTTGTCATATGATGACCTTGTTTGTTTCTTATGATGACGTCAATATGTTGCCTAGGTTTCTCTGAATGATACGGAACAGTGGAATTATCTGACCCATTTCCGTAATCAGGTTACGGAAATCGCCGAGACAATTCAGATGTACACAAAGCTGAAAGAAAAGGACCAATTGATGATTCGGCCTTAATTTGCATATTTATTACACTCGTGTATTATGATAAATATATCATGGTTTTATTACACTCTCACACTGCACATTTTGTGATTAATTGTTGAACCTCACCCCTCCCTATTAAGGGAGATAAACAATTTAATGACAACCATCTGTGGGTCTGTCCATCACACTTTCCTTTTCCGGAGTATAACTCCAAAAATGTTCAGGATAACTTCATCATTACATGGTCCGAGTATTAACTTCCATACCCCAACCAACCCCTTCTACAAGAAGCAAAAACGGGGTGGGCTGGGGTATGAAATAAAACCTTAATTTCAGCTTTAAAAAGTTGCATATTGTAAAATTAAAACATTAGTAGGCAATTTTAGGTTATTGCATTTTATCAGCAAAAAAATGTGTTTAAAAGTGTTTTATTGTCGAAATATCTGTTTTAAAATCCTGCTAATATAAGCTTTCCCATCGCTTAATAGAATTAAGGCGGGACCACCTAATGTGAAACTTGTTTTGTTCTTGTTTTTCTACATTTTCTTCTTCACTGGCGTAACATACAGCTGGTTGTCCTGTACTGAAACAGTAGATAAATAGAGATTATTTAACTGCTGGGATCGATTATAGGGAAATCTTTCACAAGATGGTAGACGTGTGGTTCTTTTCACGAACGAGCGGATGCAAGTGAGTGAAATTAACAAAACACGTCAACCATCGAGTAAAGAATTTCCCTATAATCAATCTCAGCAGTTAAATAATATATTTATTACATTTTAAATAAGTTTATATATGATTTTAACTGAAAATAATGCTTTATTGAGAGTTATAGGCTGATGACATCGACGTCCGCAATTTTGTGTTCTGAGTTAGAATATTCATAATCGGTAAATATTAATAACTTCCACTGAAAACTCCTGATCTTTCACCCATAGAAATGTAATAATAAGATTTAACTGTGTTCATAGACAATGCTACAACTTGTATGTTTATGTTTTAGGTGGGAGTGCTACAATGACCCGTTAAACTTCGATACTGACCTCGACAAGTCACTTCTGGCAGAGGCTATAGCCAATGAGAAATGGACAAGGGACTTCTGGGAAAAACTGAGAGGGTAGGTGATTTTAAGTTATTCGAAGAATATATTTTATACTGTATAACAGCACTGTATGGCCTGCATAATACTCATACAGGGCCATCCTTTAACAAATTTTGGTTCGCCATGCTCTGACCTACCCGCTAAAAAGGCAGCTACCCAACTTTTTTTTTAAAGCATTTAGGGGACTTTATTTTTTAAATATTTCTTTTACAATTTTTAGGAACATGATGCAAATCATTCCAATATCAGGTATGTAGATATTTTTAATTTTATTTTTTAATATAAATCGATCTTAAATGAAAAAATAACATTAATGAGCACAATAGGACACTATGTTTTGTAAAACGCTTTCACCACTGTCTGTCAGAGGACTCGGTAAAAAAAAAAGGTCCTACATATGAACCCACTTTAAAATGTTTGGGCGGAACACAGCAAACCGACACTTTTTTAAGGACGGCCCAGTTTACAGTTTGTAGCGATTAGTTTATTTCTATATTGCACCACATGATGACCAAACTTGTAGATTTATGAAATACAATATACTTTCTTGTCAAGCTGCTTAAAGGGACACACGGCAATCTTATTTTTTTGAAAACTCACGGCGTCTGTTAGTTTTTCTACATAACATGCATTAGTTCAATCATTAATATTAATTATAAGAATAGTATGAAGTAAATTGTTTTTGTATATTACTGACTTTTGATAATATTGCACCAATAATATATTTCAACATTTGGTAAAATAACTAAGATAATTGAAAACTCAAAATTGTATTTAATTATATGCAAGCCGGTTTAAGTCAATATTTTACTGGATTAATAAATCGAGACGCTAATTTTGATGCTTGATAAATACTTCAAGATTGCCATGTGTCCCTTTAAAATAAGATAACTGTTTAAGAAGACAATATTTCAGTGACATCAAATTTTATTCAGTTTTAGTGAGAATATTCTAGGATTTTTTTTGCATATTTTCTCCAGATGGATAGATCTAATCCTATTTCAAAGTTTTTACCGTATAGGTCTGTACATTTGTCAGTCAATGAACAATATAGTCACTGTAATCTTACTATAAAGTTAATGTAAATATAAAATCTTTGGATGGGTTGTCGGAAAAAAAAAGTCCTAATATTATAACTTGAGATTTTCACTGCACATTGAAAGTATATCAAATTTTGTATTTGAACAAAGTCCCACCCACCAGGTTTATATTAAAACATAATTTTACCCCATCACATTGGTTGCCTTAAAGATTTAGACGTTTCAGCAAACACCAGACCCACTACGAGCAATGCGGAGAATTGTCGGGTACTATAGAGATAGAGGGACACCCTGCCAGACAGGTGTATTTGAAGGGATTTAGGGACCATACATTTGGCATGCGAAACTGGGAAATGTTTTACAGATACGCCATACACTTCATATGGATTCCAGAGGTATTATAATAATTGTATCAACAGTTTAACACTTTGGATAAACTGAAAAAATGATAGAAGCTTACATGTTGTCAGATATCTTACACATGAATCTCTTAATAGCCATTACGTGGTCTCACGTTAATTCCATTAAACGATGGGAAAGCTTATATTAACAGGATTTTATAATGGATATTTCGACACATTTAAAAACATTTTTACTGAAAAAATGCGATAACCTGTTTAAAATTACCTATTAAATGTTTTAATTTTACAATATTCAAACTTGTTAAGACGAAATTAAGGTTTTATTTTATACCCCAGGCAACCCCATTTTTGCTTCTTGGAGAAGGGGTTGGATGGGGTATGAAAGTTAATACTCGGACCACGTAATGTTAAAGAAACTAACCAAATAATGGCAAAAGTTATATTGAATTAGGGTTAATACAGCTCATGCACCCATATGTTTATACTGCAGACTGGTATTAGGGTTAGTAAAGTTCATGTACCCATATGTTTAAACTGGTATTAGGGTCAATACAGTTTATGTACCCATATGTTTATATTTCAGACTGGTATTATGGCCATGGTTTGTTTTCTGTGGATGCCAGATTATATTACATTGTAAGTTTTAAATAAATTACAAATGATTTTATGCCATTATCAGCCATGTGGTATAAAGTGATTAATAATAATAGTAATAATAAAAACAAGAAAATCGGTAGAACCGATGGATGCTCCCAGAAATGTATACTCAATTTATGATATGGCCTTGTATCGCCCATCAGTTTTCAATTTGCAGTTCCATTTGTAGTTTTTAGCTCTACTGGCCAAAGGTTTGGGGCTATGCCATGGTCATTTGTCCGTCCGTCCGTCGTCTGTAAACTTTTTGATGTCAGCACTCTAGCACCTTCACTTTTCATCTGATCTTAACCAAACTTTACCAGGTTATTAATATCAATAAAAGTTCGCACGAGTTCGAAAACCAGCCAGATCGGTCCAGTAACACCGGAGTTATTGCCCTTGAATTATTGAAAAAAATTATATTTTGTCTTGTCAACACTCTAGCACCTCCATTTTTCATCCGATCTTTACTAAACTTTACCAGATTATTAATATCAATGAAAGCTCGGACGAGTTCTAAACCAGCCAGATCGGACTAGTAGCACCAGAGTTATTGCCCTTGAATTAATGAAAATTGCTGTATTTTGTCTTGTCAACACTAGTGACTGCTTTTTTCATACGATCTTTACTAAACTTTACCAGATTATTAATATCAATGTCAGAAAGCTCGGAAGAGTTAAAAATAACAGCCAGATCGGACCAATAACACCGAAGTTATGGCCCTTGAATTATTGAAAAATGTATTAACTTTTTGATGTCAACTCTCTAGCACCTTCATTTTTCATCCAAATCTTTACCAAACTTTACCAGATTTTTTATTAATATCTATGAAAGCTTCGATGATTTCAAATTGTTAACATTCTAGCATCTCCATTTTGCATCCTACCTTTACCAAACTTTGCCAGATTGTTGATATTGATGAAAGCTAGATAAAGTTTGAAAACCAGCCAGATCGGAGCAGGAACACTGAAGTTTTGGCCCTTGAATTATTGAAAAACACTCTAGCACCTTCATTTTTCATCCGATCTTTACCAATCTTTATCAGATTGTTATGATAAGGCCTTCATTTTTCTGTATTTCAGCAAAACTTTGCCCTTTAAAGGTTTTAATACACATAATTTGTATGGACTAGTTATGCTGACCCCCTGACCAGATTTCAACGAAACATGGCAAGGATGATTAGTATCAAGCGTAGTAGTGCATGTCATCACCGTGATCCAGTTGAATGATTTTTGGCAGAGTTATGGCTCTTTACAGATTTTAATACACAAACTTTGTCCGGACTAGTTCTGCTAAACCCCTGGCCGAATTTCAATGAAACTTGGCAAGGATGATCAGTACCAAGCCTAGTTATGCATATCATCACCGTGTTCTGGTTGAAAAAATGTTGGCAGAGTTATGGCCCTTTAAAAGTTTTACTACACAAACTTCTTCCGGACTAGTTCTCCTAAACCCCTGGCTGGATAGAAATGATCAGTACCAAATCTAGTTGCGCAAATCGTTGCCATGTTGCAGTTTAATGATTTTTGACACAGTTATGGCCTCTTATACACAAACTTTATCCGAACTAGTTTTCTCGAACCTCTGGTTGGATTTCAGTGAAACTTGGCAGGAAGGATCAGTACCAAGCCTAGTTGTGCATGTCATTGTCGTGTTCTGGTTGAATGATATTTGGTGGAGTTGTGGCTCTTTAAATCATTTTAATACACAAACTTTGGACTAGACTCCTCAACCACGATTCGGCTTTCAACAAAACTTGGTTGCGATATCAGTGTCTTGTTCCGGTTGAATGATTTAACAAGGATGATCAGTACCAAGCCTAGTTGTTCTGGTTGAAAGAATGTTGGCAAAGTTATGGCCCTTTAAAGGTTTTAATGCATAAGTCTCGACTACTTCTCCTGATCTGCTGTCTGGATTTCCATGTGATAAAGTGATGACCATTACCAAACCTAGTTGCACATGTCTTCGTTGTGTTCCAGTTTAATGATTTTTGGAGGATTTATGGCCCTTTCTTCTGCAGGGGAGACATCTGTTTTTACTAAAAACAACCCCTAGTTCTAATTTAGTCTGATTATTTAGGGACTCGAGGCACAACAACTATATATAAAGGGTTTTGACTGCCTGCATAAAGAGGCCCCTCTATAGGCAGTCAAAACCTGTTTTATACAAGTGTTTTGCTTCGATTCCCAAAATAACCATACTAAATTAGAACTAGGGCCGCTTGTTTAAATTGTTAGCATGGGTCAAGGGTTTAAGATTCGGTTGTGGTTGTTGTTGTTTTGTGGTATTTTTTTTGCAATGTTTTAAAAGAGGTACTGATGGGAATTTTATGACAACAACCCTTGATATAAAAGCAGTTTTAGCCAGTAGAGCATCCACAGGCCCTCTTGGGCCTCTTGTTGACTTATGCTTTGGACAAGAATTACATGAATAAAATTACAAGGGGCAATAACTCAAAGGAGAAGTTTCTGAGTTATGCTACGGACATGAATTATAAGTATACAGTTCCAAAGGGCAATAGTTCTATTTTGAATTAAGATAGAGTTATGAATTTGTGCTCAAAACTTCCTCTCATTGCCTTATTACTGTGTGAAGTTTCATTAAAGTCACATGAGTGGTTTTTGAATAATGCTCCGGACAAAAATTGTAAGTATAAAATGACAAAGGGCAATAACTCTAATTTGAGTTTTAAGTCGGGGTTCCGGGTGTCTGACCATAGTAGCGGTTTCAAACTGTCTCGTGGTAGTGACAAGCCCAGTTAGTACACTAGCCACGGTTTTTTTTTCTTATCCCCAGCGTTTTTTTCCGTTTGTTACTGTTTTGTTGCATATTATATGTTTTGTCGTGAACTGTGTATTAACCAGTCTACCCAATTGCTGTATATAGTTAACCAGTTCCTATATAGAATATATATAGTATACAGTAGTGTGTTTATAAATACGTTAATTTGTATAAACGTATCTTGTGTAATATTTGATAATATTACGAGATAATACACACGTCTACTGTGGCGCTGCTTCTTTTAAAAAAAATAAACCCAGCAAAATACCTAGAGATATTTAGGAGACGTGTGTATTATGTATCTTGTATGATTTCACTCGGGAAGACAATATCCCGATTTGCAATAGCGCTTTCGACCTAAAAAGGTCTTCTTCAGTTGCAATGAAATCCTAAATTATTTGTATTATCAATGACAATATGCTTATTGTCTTAGTATGTTGTGTAGGAGAATCCCTTATTTTGAATATTTCAAAATATATCGGACCGTCTAGTTCACAGTTGGCACTTGCTGTGGTACTGGTATATAGGGATATCACATATTCTCGGCAGTTATTACGGTATGTTCCGTAGTTTGGCAAGTTTATATAGTACCTTTAACAGTGAGATATACCCTTTAGCATGTATTTCATTATATTGTGTATTACTAGTTATCTATGTAGCGTGTACGATCGTGTGTTACACTGTAAGGTCGTGTATGCACTGACATGCTAACTGATATCCCGTTCTGAGGGGATACGATGTCCAAATCCTCAGCTAGCGATTTACGTTAGTAAAGTAAGGCAATCTATATGTGTCTTATATATTGTCTATTTCTTTTGGTGTCTCCACTTTTTGTATAGATGAGTATACTTTAAGTATACATGGGTAAGACTAGATCGGGTTGATACCGTCTATATTGTCTTACAGTTAATGTTTATGAGTGTATGTATTGGAGAATACACTCAAAGGCACTCTACGGCGTGATGACGTTAAGAGTCTGGTTGAGTCCAGAAATAAGATCAAGTCGGGTTGATACCATCTAGGTTGTCTTATTCAGCCTTCAATTTTGACCAAAGAGAATAGAGAGAATAGAGGGGTAAGACCAGATCGGGTTGATACCGTCTGTATTGTCTTACAGTTATATGTTTATGAGTGTATGTATTGAAGAATATACTCAAAGGCACTCACCGGCTTAATGCCGTTAAGAGTCTGGTTTAGTCCAGATATCAGATCGGGTTGATACCATCTAGTTCGTCTTATAAAGACTTTAATTTAACCAAAGAAAACAAATAAAGATCGAGTTATACAGTATTTTCCGAGCTGAAAATGTACGTGTAACTCAGTCGATGTATAGACAGCGACTGCTAGCTTGGTAAAATCTCCCCGTATATGAAATATTGTGCCACATTCTGTATTAATTAGCTAAATGTGTGTCCAATTGAGTCTTTTTTGATGTCCACGAGCGAACGTAACCAAATTAATCTGCTGACTCTGGACATCAATTAAACGTCGAAGGTGAGAAATTGAAGCAAAGTTAGCTGGACATGAAGCAGAAATATGCATTTAAAATGCCCTGTCAAAAAGAATGTTGAATTTTCTAAATCAAATTTCAAAAGGAAAGTATGTTTATTGACTGCCCATTGCTGGACTTGATACCGGAGAACCCAGGTTCAAGCTGCACCCGTACCATTGAGTTTCATCGGTGTGTTCTTGGGCAAGACATTTTCCATAAGCCGCATCCATCGATGAGAGCATAAACCGTGCAGTTCCGTTTATCGTAATCTATCCTCCGAGCATGTTAAAAATTCGCAGGAAATGATAAAATCAACTGTATGTTCCTATGTATCCATCCCCTCTCTTTGCAGCAGTTCTAAATAACCTGTAATGTGCAGGGCTCAAAATTAAGCCGTTTTAATGGCATTTTGCCAGTCATTTTTAGCTCTACTGGCCGAAGGCCAGCAGAGCTTATGGGATGCCGAGTTGTCCGTCGTCCGTCCGTCCGTTGTTAACTTTTGTCTTGTTAAGACGATAGGGCCTTCATTTTTCATCCAATCTTTACAAAAATTTAACAGGTTGTTAATATCAATGAAAGCTCAGATGAGTTCGAAAACTCAGCCATATCGGAGTAGTAACAGGGGAGTTATGGCCCATGATTTAGTTAAAAATGCTATATTTTGCCTCGTTAAGACGATAGGGGCTTCATTGTTCATCCGATCTTTACCAAACTTTATCAGATTGTTAATGTCGTTGAAAGCTCGAAAAAGTTCGAAAACCAGCCATATCGGACCAGTAACAGCGGAGTTATGGCCCTTGATTTAGTTAAAAACGCTATACTTTGCCTTGTTAAGACGATAGGGGCTTCATTGTTCATCTGATCTTTACCAACTTTATCAGATTGTTAATATCAATGAAAGCTTGAACAAGTTCGAAAACCAGCCATATCGGACCAGTAACAGCGGAGTTATGGCCCTTAATTTTGTTAAAAATGCTATATTTTGCCTCGTTAGGACGATAGGGGCTTCATTGTTCATCCGATCTCTACCAAACTTTATCAGATTGTTAAAGGGACAAACGGCAATCTAATTTTTTTTTAAAAACTCACGGCGTCCCGTTAGTTTTCCTCTTAACTTGCATTTGTTCAATCATTAATATTAATTGTTAGAATAGTTCAAAGCAAATTATTTTTGCATATTACTAACTTTTTATAATATTGTACCAGTAATATATTTAAAAATTTAGTAAAATAGTGAAGAAAGTTGACATTCCAATTTTTTATTTAACTATATGCAAGCAGTTTTAAAGTCAAAATGACGCAGGATAAGTAAATTGAGGAGCACATTTTAATGTTTGAATAAAACTCAAGATTGCCGTGTGTCCCTTTAATATCAATGAAAGCTTGGACAAGATTGAAAACCAAACATATCGGACCAGTAACAGCGGAGTTATGGCCCATGATTTAGTTAAGACAGTAGGGCTTCATTTTTCATCCGATCGTTATCAAACTTTTTTTTATATTTTATTTATTTATTTATTTATTTTTTTTTAGTATTTTTTATTATTTTTTATTTTTTTTATTTTTTTTTTATTTTTTATTTTTTTTTATTTATTTTTTATTTTTTTTGCTCTATGTTGGACCAGTCGGACCAGTAACAGAGGAGTTATGGCTCTTGATTTAGTTAAAAATGCTATATTTTGCCTCGTTAATACGGTAGGGCCTTCATTTTTCATCTGATCTTTACCAAACTTTAACAGATTCTTTAGTTATGGCCCTTGATTTAGTTCAAAAGCTGTTTTTGCCCGAAACTTTCAAAAAAACGTAAATGGCAGTCACTCGCTTCATTATTGTTATAAGAGCCATGTTAGCCAGTAGAGCGTCCACAGGCCCTCTTGGGCCTCTTGTTTTCATAATGCTAGTACATTTTTGAAGCACTGGCAATATTATGCAAGTGCTTAATAGCCTTCTAGTTTAGAACATTGCCAGAAAGTAAAATTATTAAGGCATAATATAGTTTATAGGCATAAATGACAAGTCAAAATGATAAGTAAAAGAGATATTGTTTATTATTTGCTAGAGTGAACTATAATTTGCCAGTTCATTTTTTATCAACTGGCAAAAAAACGCCGGTTGAAAAAAATGCTTAAAGTTGAAAAAAAAATCTTAATTCGAGCCCTGATGTGTACAAAATCCATTTTCAAATGGAACCACTTATTTCATAATCTTTTGTTTTTAGTCTGAAGACTGGTTATCTAACCTATGCTACAGGAGACACATACCCTGTCACTGCTATTGATTTGGATATCCAGTCTATAACTAAGGACCACAGTCCACCAGAGAAATATTCATTCACATTTGATGCAGGTAACATTCTGAATCACTTAAATATATAGGATCTTAGACAATTCCATTCCATTTACGATTTATGAAACAAGTTATGAATTATTTTGATTTTAATGAGCATTTTGTTGTTACTGATACTGTATATTTATACTCCTTGTAGTTTTTTAAATATTTTTCACTCAAATTTTGTGTCACCTGCATAGCATAGCAAACATCACCAGGATCACTTGGTCTGTCGTCTGTTGTCTGTCATCTGTTATACTTTAAAGGGGCACAAGGCAATCTTGGTGCGGCGTCCGTCGTCCGTCTTTCCGTCTGTCCGTCTGTCTGTCCGTCTGTCTGTCCTTAAACTTTTTTTTGTAGCGAATACTCCTCTGAAACTACTGGATGGATATTCATGAAACTTTACAGAAATGTTGCCCATGAAGTCTAGTTGATCCTAGCAAAAATTCATGTTGATGTGAAATCCAAGATGGCCGCCAGATCTAAAAATAGGTTTTTAAAAAACAAGTTTGTAGCGACTACTTCTTGAAAACTATAAGTGATATTGATATGGGACTTTTTCTAAAATGATCAGCATGACATGATGTTGGTCCTTGTCGAAAATCGTTTTGATTCGACGTTAAACATGGCTGCCAGCGGCCATCTTTGTTTACATAGAGTTATATAATGAAAACTTGTAGCGACTACTCCTCTGAAACTACTTGACGGATTTTCATGAAACTTCACAGGAATGTTGCTCTTGATGTCTTATTGATCCTAGCAAAATTTCAGGTCGGCCGGAAATTCAAGATGGCTGCCACGGCTAAAAATAAATTTTCAAAATACAAGTTTGTAGCGACTACTTCTTGAAAACTATAAGTGATATTGATATGGGACTTTTTCTAAAATGATCAGCATAACATGATGTTGGTCCTTGTCAAAAATTGTTTTGATTCAACGTTAAACATGGCTGCCAGCGGCCATCTTTGTTTACATAAGAGTTATATAGTAAAAACTTGTAGCGACTACTCCTTTGAAACTACTTGGCGGATTTTCATGAAACTTTACAGGAATGTTGCTCTTAATGTCTAATTGCTCCTAGCAAAATTTCAGTTCGGCCAGAAATTCAATATGGCCACCACAGCTAAAAATAGATTTTTAAAAAAGAAGTTTGTAGCGACTACTTCTTGAAAACTATAAGTGATATTGATATGGGACTTTTTCTAAAATGATCAGCATGACATGATGTTGGTCCATGTCAAAAATTGTTTTGATTCAACGTTAAACATGGCTGCCAGCGGCCATCTTTGTTTACATAAGAGTTATATAGTAAAAACTTGTAGCGACTACTCCTTTGAAACTACTTGGCGGATTTTCATGAAACTTTACAGGAATGTTGCTCTTAATGTCTAATTGCTCCTAACAAAATTTCAGTTCGGCCAGAAATTCAATATGGCCACCACAGCTAAAAATAGATTTTTAAAAAAGAAGTTTGTAGCGACTACTTCTTGAAAACTATAAGTGATATTGATATGGGACTTTTTCTAAAATGATCAGCATGACATGATGTTGGTCCTTGTCAAAAATTGTTTTGATTCAACGTTAAACATGGCTGCGCGGCCATCTTTGTTTACATAAGAGTTATATAGTAAAAACTTGTAGCGACTACTCCTTTGAAACTACTTGGCGGATTTTCATGAAACTTTACAGGAATGTTGCTCTTAATGTCTAATTGATCCTAGCAAAATTTCAGTTCGGCCAGAAATTCAAGATGGCCACCACAGCTAAAAATAGATTTTTAAAAAAGAAGTTTGTAGCGACTACTTCTTGAAAACTATAAGTGATATTGATATGGGACTTTTTGTAAAATGATCAGCATGACATAATGGTTATCAGAGTCAAACATTATTTTGATTCAACTTTAAACATGGCTGCCAGTGGCCATCTTTGTTTACATAGAGTTATATGATGAAAACTTGTAGCGACTACTCCTCTGAAACTACTTTACGGATTTTCATGAAACTTCACAGGAATGTTGCTCTTGATGTCGAATTGATCCTAGCAAAATTTCAGTTCGGCCGGAAATTCAAGATGGCTGCCATGGCTAAAAATAGATTTTCAAAATACAAGTTTGTAGCGACTACTTCTTGAAAACTATAAGTGATATTGATATGGGACTTTTTCTAAAATGATCAGCATGACATGATGTTAGTCCTTGTCAAAAATCGTTTTGATTCAATGTTAAACATGGCTGTCAGCGGCCAACTTTGTTTACATAGAGTTATATAATGAAAACTTGTAGCGACTATTCCTCTGAAACTACTTGACGGATTTTCATGAAACTTCACAGGAATGTTGCTCTTGATGTCTAATTGATCCTAGCAAAATTTCAGGTCGGCCGGAAATTCAAGATGGCCGCCACGGCTAAAAATAAGCGACTACTTCCTGATATCAAAATCAATCAGTAGAGCTTCAAGGTCATTGACCTCTTGTTACTATTACCCTGGTTACATTTAAATAAATCAAATTTTAAGTATTCATTATTTCGTCTTATTAAATTAAGTTTTCATATATTATTGGTGCAATAATATCAAAAATTAATAATATGCAAAAAAGATTTGCTTAATACTATTCTTATAATTAATATTAATGATTGAACAAATGCAAGTCATGCAGAAAAACTAGTGAGACGCAGTGAGTTTTAAAAAAATAAAGCTTGCCTTGTGTCCCTTTAACCTGCAACCTATTTTCATGAAACTTCACACACATCTTCATCTTAACCCCAGGAAAGCTGTAACACATGTCCAGTTATTTATGCTTACTTTCATAAAACTACTGGACATTAGATCTACTTAAGAAGTATTTGACCTAAGTTCATGAAACTTCAGATACGATGTTTATCTTACCACACAGAATATCGTTACCCATGACCAATAACTCTGACTTTCATTTCAGCCGAGTTATGCCCCTTTTCATAAAACTAACCTGCAACCTAACCAATCTCATAACCCACCATGACTTGAAAAGTATTTGACTTATGTTTATGAAACTTCACACACATATTCATCTTTACCAAAGGAATGTCATTACACATGTCCAATAACTCCGACTTTCATTCTGGCAGAATTATGCCCCTTTTCATAAACTAACCTGCAACCTAACTTAGCTCATATCTTGGCAAATATTAACCTATGGTCATGAAACTTTATACAGTTCTTCCTTATCAATTATCCAATGCAGTTTTATTCCCTTTTTCATAAACGTTAACACTTAAAAAAAAAAGCTCCATAATTCATGAAGGATTGCACCCACTGTCTTCAAACTTTATAGTTAGATAACACAAGGTGAAATAAGCACACAGCAGGTGACACAAGTGTTTCTTGGAACACCCTTCTAGTTGAACTATAAATTACACAAGTGTTTCATGGAACACCCATCTAGTTGAAATATAAATTATATCAGACAAGCTACAATGTTGTGTTGTATCGTCTCTATAAGACCATAAAATGAATGCCTGTTTGTATTTTTTTTTTTTCACAACTTAGGTATCTATTTGTTTCCAGATGACATCAAGTACCATGTAGATGTTGAAACCACAATAACCCCAGAGGTATATCACTACCCCAGCAGAACCAGTCGTGTCCTAGAACGGTTCTGTACGTACATGGTCAACAGGCAGTCTGCTCGTGGCTTGACCGAATATCACTATAGGTTAGTCTGTTTTAGGTGGTGGTGATGATGATTTTCTTGGCGATAAGACCGATAATGATGGTGGTGGTGACAGTTGTGGTGATGATGCCATTCTTGGCAATAAGGCGGATAATGATCATGGTGGTGGCGGTTGTGGTGATGATGCCATTCTTGGTGATAAAGCTGATAATGATGGTGGTGGTGGCAGTTATGGTGATGGTGATGATGCCATTCTTGGCGATAAGGCTGATAATGATGGTGGCGGTTGTGGTGATGGTGATGATGCCATTCTTGGCAATAAGGCTGATAATGATGGTGGTGGTGGCGGTTGTGGTGGTGGTGATGATGCCATTCTTGGCAATAAGGGTGATAATGATGGTGGTGATGGTGGTGGTGGTGATGATGCCATTCTTGGTGATAAGGCTGATAATGATGGTGGTGGTGGTGATGGTGATGATGCCATTCTTGGCGATAAGGCTGATAATGATGGTGGTGGTGGCGGTTGTGGTGATGATGCCATTCTTGGCCATAAGGCTGATAATGATGGTGGTGGTGGCAGTTGTGGTGATGGTGATGATGCCATTCTTGGCCATAAGGCTGATAATGATGATGGTGATGGTGGTGGTGGTGATGATGCCATTCTTGGCAATAAGGGTGATAATGATGATGGTGATGGTGGTGGTGGTGATGATGCCATTCTTGGCAATAAGGGTGATAATGATGGTGGTGATGGTGGTGGTGGTGATGATGCCATTCTTGGCAATAAGGCTGATAATGATGATGGTGATGGTGGTGGTGGTGATGATGCCATTCTTGGCAATAAGGGTGATAATGATGGTGGTGATGGTGGTGGTGGTGAGGATGCCATTCTTGGCAATAAGGGTGATAATGATGGTGGTGATGGTGGTGGTGGTGATGATGCCATTCTTGGCAATAAGGCTGATAATGATGATGGTGATGGTGGTGGTGGTGATGATGCCATTCTTGGCCATAAGGCTGATAATGATGATGGTGATGGTGGTGGTGGTGATGATGCCATTCTTGGCAACAAGGGTGATAATGATGGTGGTGATGGTGGTGGTGGTGAGGATGCCATTCTTGGCAATAAGGCTGATAATGATGATGGTGATGGTGGTGGTGGTGATGATGCCATTCTTGGCCATAAGGCTGATAATGATGATGGTGATGGTGGTGGTGGTGATGATGCCATTCTTGGCAATAAGGGTGATAATGATGATGGTGATGGTGGTGGTGGTGATGATGCCATTCTTGGCAATAAGGCTGATAATGATGATGGTGATGGTGGTGGTGGTGATGATGCCATTCTTGGCCATAAGGCTGATAATGATGATGGTGATGGTGGTGGTGGTGATGATGCCATTCTTGGCAATAAGGGGGATAATGATGATGGTGATGGTGGTGGTGGTGATGATGCCATTCTTGGCAATAAGGGTGATAATGATGATGGTGATGGTGGTGGTGGTGATGATGCCATTCTTGGCAATAAGGCTGATAATGATGATGGTGATGGTGGTGGTGGTGATGATGCCATTCTTGGCCATAAGGCTGATAATGATGATGGTGATGGTGGTGGTGGTGATGATGCCATTCTTGGCAATAAGGGGGATAATGGTGATGGTGATGATGCCATTCTTGGCAATAAGACTGATAATGATGGTGGTGGTGGCAAAAATCATGACATTAGAATGCTCAGGAGATGATTATTACTTTACACAGTTACAAAGGTCCCGTGTATTAACCATGATGATGATGATGATGGTGGTTGTTGTGATGTCAGATATTGATGAACCTCTAGGTGAGGAGGAGGGTGATGATGGTCTAAGTCTTAATATATGTTACAACGAGGTGTAACAATGCTGATATACAGTCAAACCTGTATTAAGGATCCACTAATGGGAATGAGTAAAATTGGTCTCTTAATATAGGTTAGATCTGAAACGGTATCCAGTGTTTTTTTTGGCCATTTTGATAGCTATTCCCAATGCCAAAATATACCTTTTTTTCCCAATTTTGAGAAAAAAATACCTAATTGATTTGTTTTTTTATAAACTGTGCCTATGATTGAGGTTCAAAAGCTTTTTAATGCTTCTGTTGATCTTGGTGTACAGTGAACAGTATTAAAGATACAATTAGATACAATTATGTAAGTAATGCTTTACTATATTTTCCCCAATTTTATGAAAAATCTCGCTAAAATTCCCAGTTGTGACGGTATGGGTTATCTTCCAAAAATACAGAAAAAAACACACAGGTATCACTTAATGCAAATTGTCTATTAATAGAGATGGTCTCTTGAACAGGTTTAACTGAAGTAATATTTTCTTTCTCTCGTCTGACGGCACCAAGCAGACGCCCACTTCATCCTCATTATCATTCTCGTCTGTATTATTACCTAGGAATCCTGATGGTCCACCCATGGACGGTCCCTCACCTTCGTCAGTGCCTCTACTGAGAGAGCCGGAGCCTCCCCGTGAAACTGTGGATGTCGTAGAGAGCCTGTGTGTACCATTCCAGGAGCCATACTGCGGGAGCAGCCTCCTTGTGGGAGGTAAAGGTTCCCAACTGGCTCTGCTCACTTCTATACAGGAAAAGGTATGTTGACATATTAAAGAGAAGAAAACTCTAACATTCCTGAAGTCATTCTGCAAGAGTTGTCTCCTTATATGAGGTAAAGGTTCTTAGCTGGCACTGCTCACTTGTAAACAGGAAAAGGTATGTGATATATAAAGGGAAGAAAACTCTACCATTCCTGAAGTCATTCTGCAAGAGTTGTCTCCTTATGGGAGGTAAAGGTTCTTAACTGGCACTGCTCACTTGTAAACAGGAAAAGATATGTTGATATATAAAGGGAAGAAAACTCCACCATCCCTGAAGTCATTCTGCAAGGGTTGTCTTCTTATGGGAGGTAAAGGTTCTTAGCTGGCACTGCTCACTTGTAAACAGGAAAAGGTTTGTTGATATATAAAAGGAAGAAAACTCTACCATTCCTAAAGTCATTCTGAAGAGTTGTCACCTCATGGGAGGTAAAGGTTCTTAGCTGGCACTGCTCACTTGTAAACAGGAAAAGGTATGTTGATATATAAAGGGAAGAAAATTCTGCTGTTCAGTCATTATGCCCCTGCCAAAATTGGTGGGTCTATACTGTTTTGATCTTGTCCATTTGTTTATCCGTCCTCTTTTTTGCTCATATTCCCGAAATGATTTAAGAAAATAAAAATAAAAACAATCCGTCATATTTCTGATCACCTGCGACCACAAGGTCAAGGTCACACACTTCGAAGTTTTGCAATTAGGTCTGCATTGTGTACAATGTTGAAGTTATATTTTTGCTCATATTCTCAGATTGCTTTCATGTATTACATTCCTGTTTTATTTGTTGATGACTAAGGTCGTACGGAAATATTCCATCATATTCCTGATCACTTGCGACCACAAGGTCAGGGTCACACACTTGGAAGTTTTTTTGCATTTTAGAAGGGTCCTTCGAAACAAATGTAAAAAATATTCTGCAAGCTCGTGTATTGTATTGTTTAATGCGGCATACAGATGGTGCCACTTGACTTGTCCCCTCAATTTGTTGAGATTTCACCCAACACGGTGACTATAAATTTTGTCTATACATTTTGTCAAAATATGGCGCTCCCAGTCATCAACACGGTGTAACCCAGTGAGAACTCACAGGGTTTCATGCCGATTTACATATTATTACAAACAGTGCCTGTTGTAATTTCTCTGCGATTTGTCGTGAGAAATCCCAGTCTTTCACCAGTGAAAAATGTAGTATTATTGAATATCTAAATACAGCTGTTTTCTATTTGCAGGTTGATGCCATAGTCCCAGCAGGATTCTGTGTTAATCTAACTGCATTTGATCTTCAAATAAAGGTAAGAACACTTATAAATACAAATAAATATAGCGAAAAGTAGTTATTTTTATTCATTAAATGTGAGAACACTGCATTAGTATATATGTTCAAGAGTGCGAGTTAAGGTGTTTATTGTTTTCTCGCTTTGAGTGAAATAATCTATCTGGTATTCACAACGAAGTAGCAAAATAAATATTCTTTTAATATAAATTGTATAATCACATAACTTATGATGTGGGAATGAAATAACACCATTCAGTACTTTCAGTAATCCACTAGTGATAAAACTATGCAAATGAGGGCCAAATTATCGTTCGGTCTTTTCCGTTCAGCTTGGAACATTATTAACACTAATTGATTTTCAACTTACTGCAAAATCTAAGATGGCCACCAGAGGTAAAAAAATAATTAAGCAGCAAAAGTTGCCAGTAAGTTACAAATGCCCCGAAAATGTTGACTCATTTGACCTTTGACCTCAAAGTGTGACCTTGACCTTTGAGATACGGACCTGATTCTTGCTCACGACACACCTTCTCATTATGGTTAACATTTGTGTGAAGTTTCATGGAACTCACTTCCATTCTTTGAAGTTATGGCTGAGACATATTTGTTTTGGACAGAAGGACAAACGGACAGGCAGTGCTATTACTATATGCCGGCCTTCCTTCAGGGGCATGATTATTTTTTTTGCCTTATCTAGATCCATAGGAGGTACTGATATGGGGCTTTGCTTAAGTGCTAGGTATGACATGCTGTAGGTTTTTAAATCAATTTTTAGCTTGACTATTCGAAGAATAAGAGAGCTTATGTAATCACCCCGGGGTCGCCGTTGGCGTCCCACATCAAGGGTTGCGTGTAAGCTGTGTTTACAAGTCTATATCTCTTACATTTCTTATCCTAGCACAACAAAATTTGGCCATGGGCTTCCTTATAGCATTATCTTAAGGGCTGCCTAAGCAATTTTGGTTCCTGTAACCTATGGGCTCCCATGGAATCCAAATTATGATAGACCATAAAATGTGTCCCATTTCACATCAAATTTTGTGTGTAAACTATGTTTACAAGTCTATATCTCTTACAATTCTTACCCTAGCACAATCAGATTTGGCCATTAGCTTCCTTATAGCATTATCTTAAGGGCTGCTAAAGTAATTTTGGTTCCTGTAACCCCTGGGCTCCCATGGAACCCAAATTCTGATAGCCCTTAAAATGTGTCTGTTTCACATCAAATTTTGCGTGTAAGCTGTGTTTACAGGTCTATATCTCTTGCATTTCTTGTCCTAGCTGAACTAAATTTTGGAATTGGTTTCCTTATAGTATGTTGTAAAGGGTTGGGTAAGTAATTTTGTCTTCTGCAAATTCTGGGCTCCCATGGAACCCAAATTGTGATGTGCCTTAATATGTGCAATAAAGGCAGATCTAGGTTTGCATGTAAGCATGTATATATTTATAAATTTGGTTTGGGATTTCTTATAGCATTATTCACCTTACTTTACTCATATTGGCATTGGCTCCCTCCTGCCCCCACCCCAACAGCACCCAATTCCCCCCCCCCCCCCCCCCCCCCCCCCCCCCCCCCCCTCCCCCCCTACAACCATCCACATTTTATTTATTTTTTACTTTATTTTTCTGTGTTGTTTTGGTTGATTCTTGAACATATTTGTTGCCCCCCTCCCCCCACTTACCCCAGCCTCTCACCCCCTCATGCCCCCCCCCCCCCCCCCCCCCCCCCCCACCCACACTTGAAACTTTTTTTTTTTTTTTTTACATATTTCTGTGTTGTTTTGGTCAATTTTTACACATAGCTATGTTGTCCCCCTCCCCTCCCCCATCCCACCCCCACGCTCGAATGGTATATTTTTATTTAATGTTTATTGTTTTTTACATATATCTGTGTTGTTTTGGTAAATTCTTGCACATAGCTTCTTACACATATATGTTGCCCCCTCCACCCCACTCCCTGCCTCTCCACCCCACCCCCCCACTACCCCCTTCCTCCCCCACTACCCCCCTTCCTCCACTCGAAACTCGATTTTTTTATATATTTTTTTTACATATTTCTGTGTTGTTTTTGTCTATTCTTACACATAGCTATCTTGCCCAACCCCCCCGCCCTATTCTTACATAGCTTCTTACACATTATATTGCCCTCACCACCCCCACTCCCCCCACCACCACATCTCCCCCACCCCCACCCCCCAACCCCACTCAAAACTTGATTTTTTTTTTTATTTTTTTTTTTTTACATATTTCTCTGTAGTTTTGGTCAATTCTTACACATAGCTATGTTGCGCCCCCAACCCCACCCCACATTGTTTCAGCCTTGTTTTCTGATGGTATATACTAGCTATATAATTTATTATTCTCTGAAAAATCTAATAGTCGAGCTGCGCTGTTCTCCGACAGCTCTTGTTATTTACATAGATTCGCATTTACAGGAAAATCTTGTTTCTCCGCAACGTTTATTCAGATCTTCATAAAATATTTTGTATGATGTCTAGTTGTTTTGTATAAACTTGTATAAATTCAATTTCATGCAAAATCAAAAAAAAACTCCCATGGCTGAAAATAGACGAAATAAATCAAAGTTTTTAATTAAGTCTCCAAAACTGTTAAGTATGGCCAAGCATAACACCAAACCGTACATGTTGGTTAAGGATGTCCTCACATGCTTATCTGTCTGTATCAGTTATAAATAAAAAATGAAACTTTCCATATGACACTATCATGTTCGATTGGACTTATTTAATGGTGAAAGAATTGAATCGAATTGGATTTTATAGTCGCACCATCAGCTAAGGTCATATAGCGACTTTCCAGCTTCCATTGGTGGAGGATGACCCCTGGTGCCCCTACGGGAAATTTTGATGCACGGGTGGGCACCTGGGTAGAATCGCTGACATTCCGCAATGATAGCTTCCTCACATAAAGATTCCTAGGCCCATGAGGGATCTAACCTACAGCAGTCAGAGGCAAGTGATTTCAAGTCGGAGACTCCAACCACTCGGCCACGGACGCCCCCTTAATGGTGATAGACAACAATCTGTGTTATGGATAACCATCTATAATTTTCTGTGTTTTTTTTTTAGGAAAACCAGGAACTTGAAGATAGCATTGAGGCAATTGTCTGTTGTATTAGGTATGTTTATTATTTAACTTATCATTGGAAAATTGTATATTTTAGTATTTCTGAGGATTTTTTGGTATATGAGCTTCTGACAAATAAATTTATATGAATTCATGACTTTTTGATGATGGTTAATTTTAGCAAGAAAGTCAATATCATTTATTTTGAATGGAGAGCAACATAATATGCATTTCGTATGTATTGATACAAATATCAGAAATTGTATAAAAAAATAAATTCTAAATATCATATGTTTTTTTTTTTATATGGAAAATGGAAGATGTATGCCAGAATAAATTATTTGCTGTTGTTTTGTTGGGTTTCTACATAAGTCCCGTATAAACATCATTCGAGATTGTTCATGAGTAGCCAGTGAAGATAGGGAATTCCAACAAAAGGTATAACAGTTTTTATTGGAACTGAGGCTCTGCTATTGGAACTGAGGCTCGACCAAGGTTCAGATTAAAACAGTTATTCCGAGAGTCGGAATTTCCCTATCCTCACCGAATACCCGTGTTTAATAGAGTTTAATTAATATTGTTGTTGTGATACGGGAAATAATTCCTGAGTGAGAAAGATTCTTGCGATATAGAAACTCGTGCTCAAAAGAATGTGAGAAAGATTCTTGCGATGTAGAAACTCGTGCACAAAAGAGTCTTTCTCATGACAACAATGTTAATTAAGCTATATATTATATATTCTGTGATGAATTTCTTTCCAATCGTCTTTTGACACACATATTCCTTCTTCTGTCACTCCTTTGACGACAGCGTGGAGTAATACATAAATATCGTGATGTCTCTCTTGCTGTGTGACGTCACGATATTGCTGCACAGGCACAGGCTGGAACCGACCTATCGTGACGTCTCTCGCGCTGTGTGACGTCACGATATTGCTGCACAGGCACGGACTGGAACCGACCTGTAGATGATGATGGCTGGGGTTCAGTGGGCATTTCCAGCATTTTTTGGTTGCATAGTCATTTCAGGACCACTTACTTCTTCAAATTCAGAAGTTTTTAACAGTTCTTCAACCTGCTAAGAAAGTAGTTCCTAAAATCTGGCTACTGTGCTATCTTGCACACTAGGCGAGATAGCACAGTAGAGGAAGAGATATGTTATAGATTTTCTCAAACTGGGAAATTTCTATAATTCATCACAGAATATATAATATTTCTTTTTCTTGCATACCATTGACATTTTGTGCATGGACATTGACAACTATCAACGTTCTGTATGTACATTTACACAATGGTTTCACACAACTGCCGTTGTTATAGACTTCAACGGCCGTGACTACACCCATGTGTGAGATCAGATTTAACAGCACTCATTTAAAACCTGATACCTATTTGGTATAAAAGAATTGAATTGAATTGGATTTTATAGTCGCACACGTCCCCCTTCGATCGATGGAGGGTGACCCCAGGTACCTCTCCGGGCATTTTTCATACTTGGGCGGGCACCTGGGTAGAACCACTGATGTTCCGCAAGCCAGCTGGATAGCTTCCTTTTATAAAGATTCCTTGTCGCATGAGGGCTCAAACTCGCAGTGGTAAGGGTCGAGTGATTTCAAGACAGAATTTTATAAGCAGTTTGCTTTCATTCTAATCCTTTAATATATGAAATGTTGTAAACCATTGAAAAAACAAAATATGTTTAAACCAAGACACAGGCTCTAACCACTGGGCCATGGACTCAGTATGAAAGAAAGATTTGTGCAGAGTTAACTAACATTTAACTGTCATATTGTCACATTTACATGTATACCATTTATAATGTAGTAAAATATATTTTATTCCACAAAATAGGTTTTTTTTTCTTCTTTTTTTCAGAGAAAACAAAATGTCTGACTTGCAAAGAATATGTTCTGATACTGTAGAGCTATTGGCTAGTTGTAAAATATGCCAACCAATAGAAAAGTGTGTAACAAAAGAGCTACAGTCTGTGTTTGGAGAATTTTATCAGAATGTGTCATTAGCTGTCCGGTCATCTGCAGCAGGTACGGGGTATATTTTTTATTTTTAATCTTTGTTTTTAGCTTGACTGATCAAAGATCAGCAGAGCTTATGCCGCGGTGCGTTGTCCGTCCGTCTGTCCATCCATCTGTAAACTTTTTTTATGGCGACTATTCCTCTGAAACTACTTAACGGATTTTCATTAAACTTCACAGGACTGTTGCTCTTGATGTCTAGTTGATCCTAGCAAAAACTCAGGTCGTCCGAAAATTCAAGATGGCCGCCACAGCTAAAAATAGATTTTAAAAATGCGATTTTGTGGTGACTACTTCTCAAGAAGTGATATTGATTTGGAACCTTTACCAAAATGACTGCCACGACATGTAGTTGGTCCTAACCAAAGTTCATTTTGATTGGATGTCAAACATGGCCTCCAGTGGCCATCTTTGTTTACATAGAGTATAGGAAAAACTTGTGGCGACTACTCCTCTGAAACTACTTGATGGAATTTCATGAAACTTGACATGAGTGTTGCTCTTTATGGCCAGCAGGAAATTCAAGGTGGCCGCCACTGCTAAAAATAGTTTTAAAAAATGTGACTTTGTGGCGACTACTTCACAAAAAACCTAGTGATAT